>VDFB02270651.1:161087387-161152960 GCA_007258455.2 Sequoia sempervirens | reverse complement strand
CTCCTTAATATTACTTGGTGATCTTGAATAATATTGCCAGCGCTGCTCTATATAGCGTGATTGATCTCTTTGTAACGTAGCCAACAAGATCCGATAGGTAGGTGACACTTCATGTAGATTGATCGATCTTGAAGGTTCTCGTGAAGTATGCGTGTGCTCCTTTGTAGATAAAATGCCACATTGAAAGGAAAAGGGTCTGCGATAAGATGTCGATGCTCAATGTCCAAGGTTTCCATGTAACACCTGATACTATTCCTACTCTGTAACTTATGATTAGCCGTGTTACTGTAGCGGCCCGATATTATATTGAAATATTCTGAGCCAAGTTTTTCAATTTCTCAATTACAATAAGCAGAGCAATACACAATCGTTAGGGTTAGCACTTAAACCAAACGATGCGGAATTCAACTCCTACCAAGAATGTACACCAGGATCCCGAGTTGGGCAAGGTGTGAACATATGGTCAGAGGATCTCAATGCAATGCTAAATAGTAACTCTAACCAAGAATGCGTCGGATGACGACGAGCATATGGTCATAGGGTCTTAATTGAAATGCTGATACAAATAACTCAAACCAAGAATGCGTCAGAGAACGATGAGCATGTGGTCAGAGGATCGCTACCAACTAATATGTTGAAAGTAACTCGACGTCAAGAATGTGCTTTCCAACCCGAGATGGAATTGGAGCTACCATATGACGGAGATGCTAAGTATTACAATGCAATAAAGAGAAGAAGTAAGATTGCTGACAGTACTACTGTTCAGCTTACAATATGAAAGAAATTGCCTGCCAAGAGCATAGGATTAGAACTAATTAGCGTTGCATCAAATAAGAGGACTCTCCTTTGCTTAACAAGAATGCCAAGACCAATAACTTCACTCAAAGACCAAACTGATGATTCTGATTTAGACAGACCTACACTTTAAAATGTATAACCAGCAACCTAACACCACACTAAAATGATCATATCTCTCTCACAACTCATCCTATTGATGTAAAACCAAATGCAATATACCCTAATGATGAAGGCGACCAAGTTTAAACACTGAAAACCCACCAAAGACCCCTCAATCATTTTGCACAAATTCCAAGAAGGTACCAAATGGTACGACCCTCAAGGAAGGGCAATTTTCCTTAATAAAATTCAATCCTTTATTAAAAAATCTGAAACTTGACAAGAGTAGGTGTCCCTATCAAGGAAAACCAATGGATCAATACCCAGAAGGAGAATAATTTTGTTTTCTGATATATGAGTAAAAACAACTTTCAGCTACACAGAAACAACAACTCCAGAATCTGATATAAAATGCATAAAACACAACTACAAGCAAAACAATGCAACAAAGCAAACCTCACTACAAATTCTCTCACAAGTATACTAAATTCTCCACTAGATGCTATCTCTCAAGCATGAAGTTGAGCCATGGCTAGGAGGCATTCATTCCTCGAAGCAGTCCCAACACCAATCCGGCAGCATAACAATACTTTAGACATAAGATAATCCAAATGAAGAGAGGGAACCTCCTTTTATAGACTGAAGAGAAGACTCCAGAGGCTTCTAGAAAGTGCGCCCTAATTCCAAGCTGTTTTTAGGTTTAACTTTGACCAAGACTCCTCCTTCAAAATGGCGTACCTTCCTTGAGAGATAAAAATCACTTCTCTGTTTTTTTAAATAAAATATAAACTCTTCCAAGTAGGCGTCCATTTTCCTTGAGCAATTATAAACTTTAGAAATATAAAAATATTTCCTTCATGAGAAAATACCACTCAAAGTCCCCTTCTTTAAAACAACTTTTAAGTTATATTACTAGGCCAAGGGGTATTTTTTAAAATAAAACATTTTGACTTAAAATAACTTATTTCTCCAAAATGAATCCCTTAAGCCAAAAAATGAGAATTACCCAATGAACTGCCAGAAGAGGAAAGTTGACTGAGCTGGTGCTGACTGGACCACTGCTAAATATAGAATTTACTAAAAATAGTAAATTCCTGAAGGTGCTCGGAATGTCAAGAAAAACACACCACTGCGAAGCTCTCTGAAAACCCAGAAAGAATCCGCCATTCAATCAACCAACCACGAGCAATAGCAATCTCCAAAACACGAAACCCTAATTTCACCTTCCGAGTAGCCTACAGGTCTCCGGAATAGGCCAACGGTCAACTGGAAAGATCATGCTCGAGAAGGGGACATTACATATATGAATGCTATATAATCTTCACTTAACTTGGAGTTCAATAACAATATACTGATGCCTTGAGGGATTCAATAATAAGCCACCCAATACCATCACATATTTTCAAGACATTTGATAATAACTTAAATTCCATATCAGCACCAACAATCACTTGAGTTTGTGCCACTATCAATCCCAATGATTGTCTATATTAATTAATAATCAGCAACGACATCCCGAGAGCTTGCAACTATAACATCTGATAGGAACCGATCAATATTTAGTCACACATAAGGTAATTAATTATTGATCAGATGAAATCGATCAATAATAAAGATGTCTCAAAGAGAAAATCGAACTTTAAAGAATAGGGGACATTACATAAATACTGAATAATCATATTTGGCATTCTTTGTAATGGGCAGTCAGGAAAATGCCAAAATATGGGTTTCTTATGTCAAATGCAAATTTAATTTAAAACAAGGTTTTATATTTCATTTTCAATGAAACCCTTATTAAAAAGGAAATAAATATTCCATGCAAAGATTGATCAGTTTCATGTTAATGAGTCTGTTGCTAACTCCATAGGGCAAAATAATACTACTTAATCAGTTTCATGTTCATGTTAATGAGTCATATGGTGATGAGGAAATTTTACAGTAAAGTACTTATACTACTCAATTGGCATCACACATCATCAGATTTCTATGAGTTTAACATGGGCATTACTATTAGTCTAGCTGCAATTCACATTCATTTTATTTTCAGATTAACAAAGATATTAAGGCAAAGTAAAACTCTTCTAGATTGAACTTGATTTAAATGTTACAGTATATTAACTTGAAAAAAATTGATAATTCATTCTGAGAGCTTTTCTGCCAGGGCCCCACAGGTTGTATGACTAATAACAGGTTGATGCTTGACTAACAAAATAGCCCAGGGCTAATGACCATCAAACTCCCCTTTAAAATTCTTTAACCCAGGAAGCTTTCTTATGATAAAGTGGTTTCAGCCTGACTATACAGACCTGCAAAAGACTAACTCCTATGAAATCTAACAAGACAAAACTCGCCTTTGGCATCAAGACTCAAAATAGAGGAAAAAGATCTGGAGTGCATGGAAGCACCTTCTATTTATAGAAAAAGGTTAGTGCTTATCCAATGGATGTTGCACCCCCATGCATATTAATGCCCCCATGCCTATCCCTTTCTCTTTATTCTTGAAACTGCCCCTTGTCTTTACATTTGAAATTCTTTCACTTGCACAAAAAACTAAGAGGATAACAAGGCACACAGTTAGGCACATGTGTGAACATTTGTTTTATCCTAACCATGTACATGAAGAGCACACAGATATACTGAGAGGGGCGGGGGGCGGTGTGAATCAGTATATCAACAAACTTTTACCCTCTTAAACTTCTTATCAACTTCAAACTCTAACACAAATTAACTATGCAAGAATATCACAATATAAACAGTTGACACCAATATTTTACGTGGAAACCCTTGTGGGATAAAACCACGGTACAAATAATGTACTTTATGAATTATATATGCTTTTACAAAGAATGTAGGCACCAACCTACTTGAATCAATTATGTAGTTTAGTAGGCACCAACCTACAAAGAGCACCAACCCTTATTTCTGATTTAGTAGGCACCAACCTACAAGGAGAATCAACCCCTAATGCTGATTTAGTAGGCACCAACCTACAAGGAGCACCAACCCCTACTTGCCAAGCACCTACTTAGCAAAAATGATAACTTGAATGATAATATTCCACCTTCAATGTTGCTTCTTCAACGGATGATGGACAATTCTGCTCAAACACTCTTTTTACAAATCTGATATAATCTTCTCTATTATTCACACAATCTTCTCCTTTATCTCTGCATAGATTTCTTCTATGTATGCATGAACTTCTCTTCTATATCACAGATCTGTATGTATCCTCTTATTCCAATCTTCTTCACACCTTTGCTTCAAATACTGCCATAAATCTGCTGTTAAATTCCTTCACAAATCTGCTTCAAATTCGATACAAGGTCTGCTTCACTTCTATTTGCTTTTACTTGATGATCTTCATATATATATTTGTTTACTTCAATCTGCTTGCAAATCCTTCACAGGTCTGCTCAAATATGCTCCATAAATCTGTTTAAATATGCTTCAAAAATCAGTATATATATACTCTTTATATCTGCTTCTTCCCAATTTTCAATCTGCTGTGTATATATAATATGCTTCCTTTTCTTACTCTCTTCTCTTTGAATATTCTTTATACATATTATCTTTTATTCGTACTCACAATTTTTTCTGTTTAATGTCTGCCCAAAACCTGTGCTTTGTTCATTGGATATTACATTCAAAAACTCATATTTTTTCTCTCTTACTTAATTACGTATGATATTCAATATGATCTACTCAACTCAGAAAATCTTCATTTAATCACCTTCTCTACACTATTCAAATGATATACATTTTTCTCCACACAGCACTTGTGCTTTAAGATATATCAATTATTCCACACAGCATACACGTATTTTCAATCTGATTTGTATCTTATTTATATTGATCTCAAGGATTGCAACCTCTCTTAAGCAGCACGTCTCTTGAATTACTGTCTTTTACTCGCAACATGCCTTTTACCAAATCGCACCACTTTATGTATGTATTTGTTTAGAAACTAAAACATGTCACTTGTTAGAGACACTCGTGTCACTTCAGAACAAGTGAATTATTTATCTTTATCGAATAAGGTGTTGTGATTTGTTCTAGCTGTATCGATTTAATCTTTCTATTTTTGTCTTATTTGTTTTTGTCCTTTCTTCATTTGTCTTATTTGATTCTTTATCAATCGCTGCCTCTTTAACCTTATGTGCCTTTTTTTTTGGTCTTATGCTATATTCGTTGCTTTTTAATTTTGTCTTTTTTCTTATTTCGTCTTCATGTGATTTTTGTCTTATTCACAACCTGTTTTGTCCTTTTCTAATTACCTTGCTTTTAGTGATGAATTCGTATCACTTCATAAAGTCGTGTCTTTTATTTTATGAAATCGTATCATTTGTTTTGACTGTCTTTCTCTGATTTTTTTTGTTTGTATTTGTAAATTCGTCTCTCTAATATGCCAAGTGTCTGAATGTCTCCAGATTAGAATGTGACCATTGATTTTTAACTTATTTCTTAATCATAATATGTATATCCTAGAAAGAACCGTATGTGATATAGATATGTCCACTGCAATTTATCACAATTACTAAGTCTGAATGCTGAAAATTAATCTGATTATCTTCATTTCAAATCTGCGTACTAGTCTGAAACTCTTCAATATTGTGTTCTTCATTTGGCATATTGTGTACTCCAAATTGAATACACCATGTTCTTCATTTGACATCAATGACTGCAATCTGTAGGATCTCAACAATCATTAATAACAGCAGACTTCATTAATTTCTTGATGCTTTCTTGATTATTTCCAACTCCATTAACCTTTGCAATCTTCATGATTGTAACTAGCTTTGATCACAACACTTTGACATCAATGAAAACATTTCCAGCAATCTCCCCCTTTGTCATTGATGGCAACATATTCTTCCTCATCACTTCTAACACTCCCCCATTCTACTTCTCTCCCCCTTTGACATCAATGGCAAAGGGATTTCCAACCATGTCTTGCTTTTTCTGTTCCATGGAGCTACAAAATACTGTGAATAGCTCCCACTAAGTGTATGCTCCCATCTATTAATACTCATCTTTCTCTAACTTATTGATTCCTTGATTTCTAAATTATTTTGCTTCTTCTACATGGAAACTTCTTCATTTTGACATCAATACAATTTCCAACACTAGAGACCAATTTATTATCTTCAGTAGATACCAAACCATAAGTAGATTTCTCTTCAACATTTTGAGGCACTTCATTTTCAGATATCTTCACCATGGACTGAAAGATAGAGTCAACATAGCTCCCCCTAAATCCATGCTTCCTTTCAAAAAAGTGTTTGACATGTATCTTGCATGATCATAGATTCATCATCATTTTGCTTTTGTTTCCTTCTCCATACTTTTGTAATCTTTTTCTCCTTTTCCATGGTGTTCTTCTTCATATCTTGTAAAGATGGTTCCATAAAACCAAATCTACAAAAACGTGCTATGTGTCCAAAGTTGTTACACTTTGTTGTACCCAAAATAATTTTTTTTGGCATTCTGTATAAATTGAGCTAAATCTTGTTAAAATGCCATGTAAAGTCTGTTTTAGGTCAAACCAATCATAGAATCTTGGTGGGTTACTGTCAAGGAACACATATGCAAAATTCTGAAAATTTGAAAATCAGGGTTTTTCGCCCCTATTTTTAGGGAAACCCCCGAAAATAGGACCTTCCCAGAAATGATTGAAAATGATTTTGATAGGATTAAAAGGCTTCACGATCACATTGGTCAAGTCAGAATCATCAAAAGACATATTTTACTCTGGTGGGTCTATTTCTATTTTTCAGGAACAAAGTTAGGAGCTCCGCAGCCATTAATGGCAGATTGGCCAGTACCAGGTGCTGAAAGCTAAGCTTCGAAAGCTTCAACGACGCAACCATGGCAGAAAAGGTCTAAAATGATGCTGTTTGATGAAGGAGATTCCTGAAAATGAAAAAGGTCAAAATTTGACCAACTCTGGAAACGCTATGAAGGAGAGGCAAGTTCACATGCTGAAAAGAGCCTTTTTCAAGCAGGGGCGCCCATGATCTTTAAAGGTCAAATGCAGTCTGCAAGATCTTACAAGGCAGTCATCCTCGACATTTGCTTGCTGGCGCGACAATGAAACAAACAGATAAATCTTCCGAGGAGTGGATCATAAACAACTGTTGATGAAGTGAAAAGAGGTAGTTGAAGAAATATCAGGAAACCACTGTCGAAGGCGAAAATCAAAGAAAAAGAGCCTTTTCAAAAGAAAGGCGCCCTTCTTTTTGGACCTCCAGATGCTGATAAACGACAAAAGGCTTCCCAGGATAACCTTCTCAGCCTAGGTAGATCTCAATGATGCAACTGAAAGCACAGACATCTGACAGGGCAGTTAACGGATAATCAGGATCAAACTAGGCAACTTTTCAAATGAAGATAAACTTGTTGAAGGACAAAAACCCCCTTTTCAATGAGGGGCGCCCTTGTATAAAGGAACCCTAAAATGACTTCCAAGTTTTCTGAATTCAGTCATCTTCGGCAAAACAGAGCTGGCTACCTGGTGAGATATCAAGCGAAAACATCTGATTCTCCGATCAATGAGAAATCCAGATCAAAGCACGAGAGGTCATTTCAAAAGGCTGAAGAATGAAGATTGAAAATTTACCAAGGCATAAGCAAAAGAGCCCTTTCTTAGAAAAGGCCCCCTTTCTTTTGAAGCTTTAAACTCAGCTTTTTGCCATCATGTCTCCCAGGCACTTCTCTTCAAGACGGATCCAGCTCAGCAGTGAATGTGTCAGCAACATCTCAAGATCGACAAATCAGGCTAGATTCAAGATCAAACTGAGGTCATTCAGGAGAGAAAATAATAAAAAAAACTTGCAAAACTCAAAAGGGACGCCTAAAAGAAGTCAAAGGTCAAGTTGTTGACTAAAGTCAAGATATTTTGAGTTAAACTTGGCTAAAACACTCCACGATCAGTGGAAATCACCTTTTTGAACTTCAAATCAAGCCAAAATCACTTTTGATCATGAGTTAAGTTCCCAAACTTGCGGATCTAAGGCTTGAGTCTATGTAATCAAGGTATAGGCATCCCACTTCATTATTTCATTGCAGGTTGATGATCAAGAACAGCCATAAGCTCTCAAGGACGCCATTTACAGATTTGGCCAAGGTTTTCATCTGTTCTTCGATATTTCTTGCAGATCTGAAGCAGAAGGAGATTGCTAATCTGAGGTTGGATTCAGAGACAAATTTTCTCAAGGAGTCAGATATAAAAAATTTCAATCCATCTTCTGTCTACTTCTTCTCTTCTTGTCTTAGGTTTTCTTGCATGTCACACAAGGCAACAGGCTACATCAGATCTGATCAACTGGGTAGATTCAACATAATTTTCCAGTAAAACCCATCTCGTCAGATTTTCCAGAATCAGCAAACTTGTTGCCCCTATTTTTGGGGGTTTTTTCCAAAAAGTTTCATAATCAAAATTCTGAGGAACCGGGCTTGTTCAGCATTGAAGCACGAACAAAACCCATGTGCCAGACTTTTTCCGGAAAAATACTTCTCGGTAGGGCGTTATTTTCAGGGGTTTTTCAGAAGTTGTCTGAACACCTCCGTGTTTATAGTCAACAGGCGAGTTCTTCTTCACAGAATGACAATTTGGCGTCCTTGGGCTCCAATTGAACAACCAGACCTTGCACCAACAACTCTCCAACCAGATCTTACACACATTGCTGGAGAGAAAACGGACATCATCAGCAGTCTACGGATCTTTATCTTTGAAAAGAATACATCTCCTGCTTAGTGGAGAGCCGCAACCATTACTCTGGACGAAGAAGAAAGAAAGGCTGATCTTGTAGCAAAAAGACCAATATTACCACCTCCCGCGTGGCAGTAAACACCTTGGCTTGCCAGTCGCGAAGAGGTCATTCCAAGCACGAAGCCGCCAAAGTTACTAAGAGCAATAGCTTGCACAAGAAGAGATGTCGTGTCATCAAAGCATTGACTATCCGGAAACAGAAGAAGTCAACACATGGATCAAGGAGCCGTTGACCAGAAATGGTGAAGTGTGAAAAGACACCTAGGAAGGACGTCCTACCTTTCCAATTGGCATTTATGATACTTGAAGTTGACTTGATGCCCCATTCCAAGTCAACTCAAGAAGGCATTAAATGAAGTTGGAGTTAACTTGATGTCCCCTTTCCAAGTTAACTCCATATCCCTTAAATCATGCATTGTCAGATCCCACTGATTAAGGATGTCTAATCGACTTCCATGATTTGTGGATCTTAGATCTCCACTGAACGTGGATGTCTATTTTGGAGGGGTACTTGTTGTGACCTTTCTCACACATCGCCCCATTTCAAATGGGGACCCCCTAATTTTTGCTTCGTCTCGAACTTTTGGCTTGATTTTGGTTTGTTTTGTTGTTGTCTCTCTTTCTGCTGTCTATCTTTCCGGGATGTGCCCGTCTATGAGCCTAAATGTGAAATTTGGCCAAATCCATAGAATTAGGGTTTTGAACTTTCTAGCCAATCTGTGGTGAAATGAAGTAATTAAATTGAAAATAAAGACTAACACTGTTGTCAGTATGCTTCCAGCAGGCTCTCAGCAAATTTTCATCAGACTTCGGCTACTTACTATTTTTAGTAAGTGTGAAATTCGGAGCAGTTTCTCAACACTTTCGAAGTTTCAATAGTCACGCTACATTCAAAACACATCAAGCTGCTCGTGTGCAAAATTTGGGCTGAAACAGACAACTTTCTATTTTTAGCAGTCCAGCTTCCGGGACAAATTTCAAGGCTTAGACACAGAGTTTTTCTTTGCATGTCTGGATATTCCTTCTGGGTTTTTCGAGACCTTCGCGATGGTATAACATGCAAAACGGGACGACAACTTTCAGAGTTCAGCCTTCAGAGGCTATTTTTAGGGTTTGCATGTCGAGGTTTTCTTTGCATGTCGGCATATTCCTTATGGGTTTTTCGAGAGCTTCGCAATGATGTGACATGCAAACGGAGATGATCACTCAGTAAGGAACTTACTATTTTTAGCAGGTGCGTCCCAACAGCTGCCTCCCAACACTTCAGAATCACGAGCTAATCACTATGCGGCAGAAACGAGGACAAACAAAGATCATTTGATACACATGCAAAGCAAATTAGGGTTTCCAGCTTCGGGGCCTGAAAAGAGGTGTAAAAAGTCAAAATTTTCGAAAACCGGTGTATACCACCGCGATCAGCATCCTTCAAGCTATCTGCTGGTAAAATTTGAAGTCAAACAGAGCACTTACTATTTATAGTAAGTCATTTTGGAAACAAGCTAAAAGTAGCAAATCAGTTGCATGCGCCGATGTCAGCGGGCAGGTCACGTGGTGAGGAGCACCTCATTCGAATTTCAAATCAAACGGAGTTGTGGAAGTATCATAAGCACGCAGTTACTATTATATAGCAAATCACCTTCAGAAATGGGCTAAAAATAGCAGGCCAACTAAAAATGGCAGTGTCGACAGGACAACAAGGTCGTGAGGATGCAGTGTTCAAAATTTCAAATCATTCTGAGCTTCTGAAGTGCAAGAGTTGAAGGGCTTACTATAAATAGTAAGGCATGGAGAAACTGGCGAGGACGAAGAAAAATAGCTAAGTCTGGAACTTTATCCTTCACCACCTTGAACATGCGACCAGCTTGCCTTCAGGTGTTTGAAAAAGTTTCTAAGGCATTGAAAAATCCTGCAGCTACCTGAAAATGCGCCCAACTCAAGGAAGAAGCATGCAAATTTTTCTAAGTATAAAAATCCACCTCCTAGGCTCAAATGCGCCCATGCAACAGAAGGTCAAGGAAAGTCAAAGTTTTTTTATCCTACAGCTATGCCAAAATGCGCCCAAAAAGAAAGAGGTCAAAGGAGTCAACAACTTTCATCCTTCTCCCATGGCAAAATGCGCCCAAAACAGAGCATGTGAGGACAAAAACTGGAAGTTGAAGGGTCACCTATGAAAGGCGTTAGAAGTTTCATCCTGCACATAGGTGAAAATGCGCCCAAAATGAAAGAAAGTCAACAAGTCAACGATTTTCATCCTTCACCTATGTGGAAATGCGCCCAAATGGGGCCATGTGAGGACAAAACGAGAGAAGTCAATGAGTCAACAAGGCAAAAGGCGTTAGAAGTTCATTCATCTACACAAGTAAAATGCGCCAAAGTTAGAAGCATGCAACAAGAAAGTCAAAAGGAAAGTCAAAAATGTTTATCCCTCACACTAAGCTAAATGCGCCCTCAAGACATGCAAAAAGTTTCTAAGTGTCAAATTTTTATCCTCCATCAAGTGCTAAATGCGCCCATGTTTGAGAAGTCAACAAGTCAAAGGGGAAGGCGTCATGAATGTTATCCTTTCCTCTAGCTCAAATGCGCCCAAGGTATAGAGTTGATGCTAGGCGTTAGAAATGTGTTTTCTCCTCTACATGTGATATGCGCCCAAATAAGAAAGGTGGTGAGTGGAAAGTGAAGTATGCTAGGCGTGGTTTTGTCTTTCATCAAGTATGCTATGCGCCTAAAGTGGAGTGTGAAGATGGTGGAATAAAATTGATGAGAGAAAATATTGCTAAGTGGTGAATAAGAAAAGAAAATGCTAGGCGTGGATGTGAAGTTACCCCCTCTACATGAGATATGCGCCCAAGTGTGTAAGGTGCAAAGTGATAAAATTTTCCTAAGGCGTTGAAGGTGATAAAAAAATAAAACATGTTAAGCATTGAGAGTCAAACATGTTGGGCGTTCAAGGAAGATCTTCTAAGTGAAATAAATTTTTCTCATAGGCAAGGTGATCAAAGTTGAATATAAAAATTTCCAAGGCGAAATATTTCTAAGGCAAAATTTTCAAAGTGATTCGAAATTTTCTCTAAGGCCAAAATATTTTCTTCCTTTGGAAAATACGCCTAGACTCTGGGATGATGAAATTTTCTTCTTGAAGCACGAGCAAATTTTCCAGTGAAGGAGTCCGATGATGCCAGCTTCATAGGTTGATAATTTTTTTTTCTCAAGTCAGAGCAACAAAATTCTCAGAGGGGATGAAGAAATGAAATAAATTGTTGAAAGTTATTTTTCAAAGGTTCAAAATTCAAGAAAATTAAATGAACCTGTTCGTTGTGCACCCATGAGTCCGACGCGTTCTGAAGGAAATTTTCTTCTGGGTATTGAAGATTATCGATGAGGAATGGATTTTAAGGTCTTCCACAGCTTGTCGAGGATTCTGTGATAAATATTTCAAATGGGCACCAGGTTGATGAATTTTCCTAAGGGAAATTTTAAAAAAATTTCTAAGGCAAGGAAAGAAATGTTTGTGAAGATAAAATGCCTTGGGTGATGAATTTGAAATTAAGTGCCTAGGTAATTTTTGATCAAATTCGTGATGAAGGGATTTCTTCTCGAGTCCGAGTTGGATGAAACGGCAGAGTGAAGTATGCCCAGGCAAAATACAAGATAGGTTGGAAATTTGGCTAAGGCATGAAGAATTTGAACGCAAAGTTGGCTAGTGAAGACAATGAACGCTTGGAAGTTAGAGCGTGAAAATCCTGGTAAGTAAGTTGAATTTATATTATGAAGTGTTCTAATGCTCTTCTCCTTGCTTGTTTTGCAGGAGGAATGTCAAGACCAAGCGGTGATGACTTAGAGTGATGAAGCAAGTGATTCAAGACGACATCTCAACCTCGAAGGGAGAAAAGTTGCAAAAAGTGGCTAAGTGTTGAGACTTCGTATGCGCCCAGCTCAAGTAACAAAGAAGAAGTTGAAGAACAACGCCAAGAAAGAAGATCAAGAACAGTGTGAACGCGTCTACAAACGGGAATCTTCTAGAAGATGGTGGCCATTAATTGCTCATTTATTGCCCCACTCTCCATTATGGCAGTTTTTAGGGCGAATCTTGTTTAGGGCTGAGGTGGCACAATCTGGGCCATCCAGCCGATTGTAATCTTAGCCGTCCGTTGGACTTGGCCAGCTATAAAAGGGGGAGTCCCCCTCATTTGTATCTCATTAGAAGTAGAAGTTAGACACTAGAGAATAGAATAGAGAGACAGCTAGGTGATAGCTTAGAGTAACTTAGTATAGATTGATAGTGTAGTTTGAAGAAGAGGGAAAGTTTTCCCTTTGAAAACTTTGTAAGAAATTGTTGTGAACACTCTCTCAATAAAAGAGTTTTTCATTGATGGTGAATTTCGTCTTTGTTGTGAGTAGCTAGCAAGGTTTCTTCGTCCTTCCGATTCAAATGGTAGCATAAAATAGTTCTAAGTAGTATAATTTTCATTCCATGCAAGTAGATGTTAGCTGTGGAATGTGGTGTTTGATCTAAGCAACTTCGTCTATCCATACCACTAGTGTATTTGCTGATGGTGAATGCGCCTTGTGTGGTCAACTGGAATATCATGTACTTAACTTCAATTATGATTTGTATGTCTATATGCGTCGTTGTGATGGTATTTTCATGCTAAGTTGTGATCTGAACACCTTGAACTACTCCTCTGAAGATTGCACCAACTCCGTGGAAGCTGTCTGAGGCGAGGCAAAGCGAAGTTTGGTTGAAGTTCGCTGAAGTTGAGCTCCATATCCCACGCCTTAGAATAGATTTAGACTCTCCAAACCTTATGCCATTTCAATTCAGTACTTTCTGATTAGAATAGGAAACCCACGCTTCATAGACAAATCTTTCGGGCATTTGAATTCCTTTCTCCGTTGCCGAACAATTCCGTAAGTCCCCTTGAAATACCAGCAAATCACATCGAGCCAACTGAGCCTATTCGCATTAAAAGAACCTTGCAGTTGAACGTGCGAACTTTCTTGCAATCTTAGCGCACAGAATACTTTGATCAAGAGAGAATAGGGTAGCCGTTGGCGACTTTATTCTGCGTTGGTGCGGTCACAAAAAACACATCAACAGTACTTACATTAAGGTTCACCTTTAGTTTGCTTTCAGTCAATTGAAGTAGTTTCCAGTTGACTCTTTGTTTACTTTCAATTAACTGAAGAAGTTTTCCAGTTAACTGCTTGTTCCCCCTTTTTAGGAATAAATCTTGCTAATTGATTGGCAAGAACTCATTGTTAACTCAAGGAGATTTTGGGGTTGCCCACTCCTTTGAGTTCTATAAATAAGAGCCTTGGGCTCATTGTTTGTTTAACTTTTACTTGCTATGCAAAATTGCTGCGCCATTGTTGCCAACAGCTTTGAAAGCGGATATTTGTTCACTCTTGGATGAGAGTTCGTTGGTCGATTGTAATTGTGCATGATTTCGTGCCTTTGCTTTCCCAACCTTTGTAATTCGTAGATAAAGCTTTGAAGGAGAATATCAGAAGGCGCTTGCATTTTGGTCAATCTATTTGAGTTATGTCCACGTTTTGTATCTAATAGCTCGTTGTTTCATTTCCCTCCTCGGATAGGAGTCCCTCCTCCTTGGATATTTGTTATTAACAGTTATCGTTCGTTGTTGTTTAATGTATTGACTTTCAAGCTATACTTCGGATAGGAGTCCCTCCTCCTTAGCAAGCTTGCTGGCCAAGACATCGTAAATTGTTGTTTCTTGTAAACTATTTCCTAGCCCATACCTCGGATAGGAGTCCGTCCTCCTTGGTAGGTCTCAGATCTAGTTTACCGTTAAGAGTGTTTGCTTGTACCAACCTTATCCCAGTGTATACCCGAGAGTTCAAAGCTTCGGTCATATTCTCAGGAGACGACGAATTCAGGTGATCCAACCAACCCATTCCCGCTCCTTTACCCTCATGCTCTGTTTACCTTGAAGGTATTGGATAGATAAAAGCTAGAATAGTTGTAGTTGAGATCTGCAGAAACCAGAGAAAAAGCTTAGCTACGGCGCATTGTGTTTGTGCACCCTTGTGTCCTACCGCTGAAGCATAAAAAGATAGGAACTTTAGTTTACATTTCCCTTCCTTACGCATTGCTCCCAGCAGAGAGGGACTTCTCCTCTTTAAATAACGAAGAAATGTTGCAAAACATTTGAAATAGCTGAACGTTTACAATCAGCACTCCAGAGGTGATAATTTAAACACCAACACACTTGAAACACATAATGTTATGACTAAATGAATTATAGTCTCCCCTAGTGAAGCTTGAACCATTTCTTGCTTGAAATCTGCAATTTATTGCTTTGTGTCCAAAGTAGTTGCATGAATAGCAATATCCATAGAAGGAATAAAACTGCCCAGAGTTAAATCTTCTTTCATTTTCCTTGAAACTTGTAACATTCTCATCACACTTTGTACATTTCTCCTTTGGCTTATTCAGTTCATTTTTCAGCATGACAACTTCTTGTTCCAACTTGTCACAATCTCTCTCTTTTGCTCTTAACTTGTTCTTCAATTCATTTTCAACTTGTTCAGCTTCTGCAAATTGAGCCCTCAAATCTTCAATTATTTTGTTTAATTCCTCCAAGCTTTTTGTCAATTCCTTAGTTTTCAGTTTATGCTTGTTGACTTTCTTCTTCAATTCTTCATTTTTCTTGTATGCATAATGAAGTTCTTCCTCAAGATCAGTTTCTTCTTCTTCGTTGCAATTTTCTTCTTCACATTCTTGATCAGCATTTTGTTCTTCATATTCAGCCATGAACAATATCTTTTCATCATCATTGCTTTGACTATCATGACTTTGTTCTTCTGAAGAGCTAGATTCTTTCTTTGAGTAAAAGCTCTTTCTGTGTTTTTGGAATCTCTTCTTTCCTTTTTTCTTGATGTAGGTTTCTTTTTCATTTTCACTTGAGTTACTATCACTGTAAGGACATTTAGAAGCATAATGTCCAACTTCTCCACAATTGAAGCATTTAAAAGGGAATTTTCCTTTATATTTCCCTTTTCCTTTCTTCAGTTTTCCCATGAAGTAAGCTTCTGCTTCATCACTTGATTTGTCACTTTGTTCTTCATGCTTGCTCTTGCCCTTTTTAGATGCTTTAAATGAGACTTCCTTTTGTGGTGATCTTCCTTCAATCCTCATTTCATAGGCAGCAAGGATCCCATGTAATTCATCTTTTGATAGCTTATCCAAGTTCGTTAATTCTTCCAATGCTGCAACTTTGGCCTCAAATTTTGTAGAGAGAGATCTTAGAATCTTGTCAACAATAAAAGCATCATCAATCTCTTCACCAAGTCCTCTCATGATATTCACGGTTTCATCTACACGAAGAAAGTATGAAGCAATATCTTCATCATCTTCCATCTTGAGAGTTTCTAACTTCCTTCGATGAGTTTGCAATTTTGCCTTCTTTACTTTTGCATCTCCTTCATAGATGTTTTGAAGCTTGACCCATATCTCTTTTGCTGATTTGCAACACATGACTTTTGTGAATTCAGAATCCGTTAGGCTGCAAAGAAGAGCATGCTTAGCTTTTGCATTATTCTCACTTTTCTTCTTTCCGGCTTGATCCGTTGGAGGGGTTGATGGAGGTGTATATCCATCAACAACAGATTGCCACACATCAAACCCAAGTGCATTCAGATATGCTTCCATTTTAATACTCCAAAAAGCATAATTAGTCCCATCAAAGATGGGTGCTTTCACTGTATTGTTATGATCTACCATAAGTGCTCTTAAGGATCTCCTTCAAGCGGTTAGGCTTTCAAGAAGGACCTTGCTCTGATACCAATTGAAGAGCACAAAGATATACTGAGAGGGGAGGAGGGGGGGGGGTTGAATCAGTATATCAACAAACTTTTTCCCTCTTAAACTTCTTATCAACTTCAAACTCTAACACAAATTAACTATGCAAGAATATCACAATATAAACAGTTGACACCAATATTTTACGTGGAAACCCTTGTGGGATAAAACCACGGTACAAATAATGTACTTTATGAATTATATGTGCTTTTACAAAGAATGTAGGCACCAACCTACTTGAATCAATTATGTAGTTTAGTAGGCACCAACCTACAAAGAGCACCAACCCTTATTTCTGATTTAGTAGGCACCTACCTACAAGGAGCATCAACCCCTAATGCTGATTTAGTAGGCACCAACCAACAAGGAGCACCAACCCCTACTTGCCAAGCACCTACTTAGCAAAAATGATAACTTGAATGATAATATTCCACCTTCAATGTTGCTTCTTCAACGGATGATGGACAATTCTGCTCAAACACTCTTTTTACAAATCTGATATAATCTTCTCTATTATTCACACAATCTTCTCCTTTATCTCTGCATAGATTTCTTCTATGTATGCATGAACTTCTCTTCTATATCACAGATCTGTATGTATCCTCTTATTCCAATCTTCTTCACACCTTTGCTTCAAATACTGTCATAAATCTGCTGTTAAATTCCTTCACAAATCTGCTTCAAATTCGATACAAGGTCTGCTTCACTTCTATTTGCTTTTACTTGATGATCTTCATATATATATTTGTTTACTTCAATCTGCTTGCAAATCCTTCACAGGTCTGCTCAAATATGCTCCATAAATCTGTTTAAATATGCTTCAAAAATCAGTATATATATACTCTTTATATCTGCTTCTTCCCAATTTTCAATCTGCTGTGTATATATAATATGCTTCCTTTTCTTACTCTCTTCTCTTTGAATATTCTTTATACACACATTATCGTTTATTCGTACTCACAATTTTTTCTGTTTAATGTCTGCCCAAAACCTGCGCTTTGTTCATTGGATATTACATTCAAAAACTCATATTTTTTCTCTCTTACTTAATTACGGATGATATTCAATATGATCTACTCAACTCAGAAAATCTTCATTTAATCACCTTCTCTACACTATTCAGATGATATACATTTTTCTCCACACAGCACTTGTGCTTTAAGATATATCAATTATTCCACACAGCATACACGTATTTTCAATCTGATTTGTATCTTATTTATATTGATCTCAAGGATTGCAACCTCTCTTAAGCAGCACGTCTCTTGAATTACTGTCTTTTACTCGCAACATGCCTTTTACCAAATCGCATCACTTTATGTATGTATCTGTTTAGAAACTAAAACACATCACTTGTTAGAGACACTCGTGTCACTTCAGAACAAGTGAATTATTTATCTTTATCGAATAAGGTGTTGTGATTTGTTCTAGCTGTATCGATTTAATCTTTCTATTTTTGTCTTATTTGTTTTTGTCCTTTCTTCATTTGTCTTATTTGATTCTTTATCAATCGCTGCCTCTTTGACCTTATGTGCCTTTTTTTTGGTCTTATGCTATATTCGTTGCTTTTTAATTTTGTCTTTTTTCTTATTTCGTCTTCATGTGATTTTTGTCTTATTCACAACCTGTTTTGTCCTTTTCTAATTACCTTGCTTTTAATGATGAAATCGTATCACTTCATAAAGTTGTCTTTTATTTTATGAAATTGTATCATTTGTTTTGACTGTCTTTCTCTGATTTTTTTTGTTTGTATTTGTAAATTCGTCTCTCTAATATGCCAAGTATCTGAATGTCTCCAGATTAGAACGTGACCATTGATTTTTAACTTATTTCTTAATCATAATATGTATATCCTAGAAAGAACCATATGTGATATAGATATGTCCACTGCAATTTATCACAATTACTAAGTCTGAATGCTGAAAGTTAATCTGATTATCTTCATTTCAAATCTGCGTACTAGTCTGAAACTCTTCAATATTGTGTTCTTCATTTGGCATATTGTGTACTCCGAATTGAATACACCACGTTCTTCATTTGACATCAATGACTGCAATCTGTAGGATCTCAGCAATCATTAATAACAGCAGACTTCAATAATTTCTTGATGCTTTCTTGATCATTTCCAACTCCATTAACCTTTGCAATCTTCATGATTGTAACTAGCTTTGATCACAACACTTTGACATCAATGACAACATTTCCAACAGTACACACAAGCGTACACTGACAATTTATACAAATTTCTAGATAATGTCTTCAATCAACATAAAAGTTTAATATGCTTATGCAAAGCACATAATCTAGAATAATTGTACAATGAATAGAAGAATGAAAGATTATTGGCATGGAGACGTCGTGGCCATGCTTGTGCAAACTTTGCAACCATTTTCCCCCACTCTATTTCTTCAGGAAGGTTAATTGAAAGAGATTTTCCAGCTGCTTGAACTAACCTTACCATGGTGCATTTACAACTAAATATATCTCTTTAACAAACATTTCTGACTTCAGGCTGAGGGATATAATCTATTCTAGGGTACTGTTTACTGTTTGATAGTTGGGCAAGTCTCTTTCTGTGATGTTTTATCTAAAAATATGGAATAAGGATTTGGCATCCGACATCCATTTACTTTTGTTTCTCATAGCATCATTACCTTCAAATGGGTAGGGAAAAATAGCACCCATAAACCTTTCAAGGACTACCGCCATTTTTCTTAATGTATTTCCCACATAAACTATATTGCTATCTACCTTATTCAGAGTCTTGTGAGTGTTATTGAGTGTGTCCTTAAGTTGTTGAGCTGAAAGGTACCTCTTTTGTTGAAGATCATCCTCCATCTCCTACATGACTTTGTTAGAGATAGCAGATATGAGTGTAGCTTTCGGGGATCATGTTCGTTTGCTTCAACTTTGAGTTGCCGAATTGTTAGACTTACCTGCCGATTTCGGGTATGCAATGTCCCAGAATCGGAATCGACCCTGAAACGCCTACAAAATCGTTTAGGGTTCGATATTTTTCTCACAAAATCAATTCTGCCAAACACTTTTCGAACCCGTGCGATTCTAGTGTTTTCGGAACAATTATAGGGTGATTCCAAGCATCAGTTATGTAATATGCAGCCCTGTTTGCTGTTGTTTTTTTGGTTTTGTTTTGATGAATGTTTTGTGATATATTTGCAATGTTTAATACAGCAATATAATGCAGCAAAATAGAAGATATTGCGATAATATTTTCAACTCAAAAAATGAACATTACATAGGGAATACACAGCTGAAAATTCCAGATTTTTATATCAGCTTGAATACTCAGTATTTTCACAAAATATCGATAACCCAGTTCATAAAATATTCCCTATTATTTAAAACAACAATACCCAAAAAATTTGGGAGTTACAAATCATGAAATCACAGGTAAGATATGCTTTTAAACCCTTTGAAAATGGATGCCAGCTGCAAGTGATATCTCCAATGGAGGAAATGATGCCAACACAGTGTTCTCACACCTGTCAATATATGCCTTTCAAACTTCATGCCATACCTCCCTACAATCCCAATATTTGCAATATTAAAAATCTCCAAATCCCATGTCCAGATCATCAAGGATTGACTTATACATCAACAAGTAAATCCTCCCAATTCAATCAATATATCTTCCAATTTCTTGTTGATTCCTTTGAACCTTGAATATTAAAACTCTCTTGTAAATTGGTGAAGCACAAGCACAACCTTTAAATGAAGTTGTCTGCAAGATGACTTGGGAGATCTTTCACTCCTGCACCAAGCTATTCTTCCTAAGGGATTTCGTCCTCAAAAAACTAAGTGTTTCCAGATTCTCCAATCTCCTACACCCTTATCAAAATAATCTTTTCAACAATGAATGAATGTGCAAATGAGCTCGAAATGGCTTTTTATAACTCCCATGGCCTAATTTGCATTTGAGTTATGTTTCATTTAATTTATTTTTTTCCACCTTATAACACCCTTTTTAATTTGCACTTAACTTTATATTATAAATTGCACTTTAAAAACATTTATATCCCACTTTTAAAAAAGTCCTTCAATATATTATAATAACGTATAAGGTTAATTAATTTAAATTAACTTTACAATTGACATTATTGAAATTAAATACATAGGACCATTGAATACCAAAATGTCTCCAAAATATAAATATGCCATCACGCCCAAAATAGTAACTCTATCAACTGACCATACAAGTGATTTACTATAAATAGTAAGTATAGACGAAATGTTCATGTGACTTACTACAAATAGTAAGTATGGTTAAAATGATTGAATAGCCTCTAGGAACTCCCTGGTAAACACTGGGTTGGGAAAAGCACTGACTAAGCTCAAAAAGGTTGAACTGAACAAATCTGCAATGCCCTCAAAGGGCCCCCTAACTACCCTGTTAGCCCACGGGGACTAAGTGATAGACTAACCATTGTGATTGATCACTGCGTAGGAAAAAGGGGACATTACAAGTTATCTTTTCGAAAATAAAAAACCCTAAAATGAACACTTAATAAAAAGCATTTGACAATTTTCCCATGACTACGCCAAACTACAAATCTTCATTTTCTTCTGCCGAATCTTTATTCTAATGTCATGATAGGGAAAATAAGTAAACATGTCGTAGTCGGATCCCATCAACTAGTTCTCTATCCATAGCATTTTGGGGGCAGGGGGTCGAGATTAGAAAACTCCTTTTGGAGAATGCGTTCGGCACCTTTCCCCTGTCATTAGCAAGAGCTATGAGATCCCTCTCCAATTAGTTGGCCACCGTAAGGTGGTGACTAACTCCGATTGGGAACAGAGGGGGATTGACCAGTAGGGAACGAACAATATATATTATTAAATACAGATTTATATAGTATAATATATTTAATATGAATAAAATTATATGTATGAATATATTACTAAATGAAAATATAATGATATATATAAATTTCTAAAATACAAAAAATTGTATAATCTATTAAATATTATATTTAAATATGATATAATTTTAAGAAAAAATAATATTTTATTTATATGATTGAATTAAAATAGTAAAACTAAATATAATTATATATAGTCTATATATAATATTATATATATATTGATATAATTTATAAAAAATAATATTTTATTTATATGATTGAATTAAAATAGTAAAACTAGATATAATATATTTTATTATTAAATATAATTATCCATAGCCTATATATAATATTTATTATTAATATAATAATATTAAATATATTGTTATTCTATTGAATAAATAATGATACTTCTAGTGTATCCATACACACACGCACACACACACACACACACTCACACACCAAAATGTACCCAGCTCCTCCCCACAAAATTGTCGTACCTATGTACCCGTACCCGATTCAGCAACTTAGCTTCAGCTATTTGAGCTATAGCTTTCAGTTTCTTTTCTTGGCTGGGGATCTTTGTTGCCTTCATCACAACATTCCACAATGAATTTTTCAGCTCTTCAATTTCATCAACTCTAGGCTTAAGCAGTTCTAACATAGTATTCTTGTAATGCTCCTTTAGGGACAACTTTCTGCCTACAGAGTTTTATTCTGGTCCATCAGCCTTATTCTTTCATTGACCAGTTGTTCATTCTGAGCCTTCATCTACTTTATTTGGTCTTGCAATCCCATAAGTATTGGATGACTGGTACAGGGTACGGTAGATGATACTGGTAATGGGGCAATGAAAGGGTCTGCATCTAATGTAAAAAGGAGACCTGAAACTGGAGGAGAGGAGAAGTTAAAATTGTAGGAAGACTAATGTGAGCAGATGCAGGATTTAACTTTGAAACCTTTTAATCAGCTCATCCTCAAGAGATCCTGCCTTTGCTTTTCACATTTGCCTTTTGCAGATCAAAGGTGTCTCCAATGGCAGCCTCATTCAGATCCTAAATAACTTTCCCTCCCTCATTTTTTGTTACCATTTTTAGATATCATGGTAATGTTGAGCACTCCAAGTAACTGTAATTGGGTTCTCAAAATAATTGGGAGCCACCACCTTGCCGCAGGTCAAACCTACTGAATGTTATTAAGAGGAGATTGCAGCTTGCTTCTATCCCAGGTGTGGAAGAAAATGTCTCTACCTATTGAACATGGAAAGCCTTTAAAGGGTGCTGAAAACTTGAAGAGAGATTTACAAAAGAATGAAAGCCTTTGTTTCTTCTGTCAGCTTTGGACTTTTTTCTTATTGCTGTTGAAGACTCTTGGTACACAGCTGCTGTCCTGGAAGAGCTTTCAAAATGGTGCTAAAAATTACTTCATACACATGTTTTATATGTCACTTTTTTTCTTCAACCAACTGAACATAGAGAGAAGTGGAGTTTTTATGTGGCAAAGCCACTGAGAAAGTGAGTTGGAGGAACATTTGAATGGCAAAGCTGTCAAATAACTGTGCCCAGATATGTTGTTTTATTCACCTTTCAGCTTGGCTGAGCTCATTATGGCTGCAATCCATGAAATGTGTACTCTTGTTTTCTGACTTTAAAGGTTATTGAGTTTGGGTGGAGAAAGTGAATGGCAAAGCCACTTTATAAGTTCATTTTGTTATGGCATAAGCTTCGTGAAGGTGCACCAATATCATTGTTGCTTTAGCACATATTTTATGACTTGGGTTGGGTGGAGTTTCATAATGATATTGCCATGTTTAAAGAGTGGGGCATAGTTCTGGGGTGGTTCTGCCCTTATAAATGTGTTCTTGGGCTCTAACAAATACCCTTTCAATTGCTGGCATATATCACTAATGCTTTAGCCACTTTTGTCTTCTGTTTGCTGCTGATTTTAGGTAGCTTTGCCGATAAATTTGTGTTCCTCCTTAAGACTGATTATTTCCCTTGCTGGCTGGGCATGCTTTCATAACCACTTTCCCAAGTTTTTGAGCTGGGCAAAATATTAAATGGTCTTTGTCATTGGAAAAGTGTACCCCTTTTAAGGTTGTTTAAGTCCTTCTATTAGGCACTTTCACGACTTAGCCAAGTTTTATCATGTATGGCCAAACTTTTGCTGGGTTTTTCCAACCAAAAAGTAGTACATTATCTCATGCCTTTTATTCCCTATAAATGCTTACGCACTGATTTCCTATCCATTTGCCATCTTTTTACATGCCTGGCAGATTTCTTAGGTGGCATTGCCCCTCCAAAAGTGTACTTACATTGTTTTGATTGTTCTATCTCTTCCTTGTGGCTGATCAGTTACAAGTCTACCACTTTTCATGTTTTAGGCAGAAGTTTGGATGGATTTTACCATGATAAAGTGTGCTAGCCTTAGTTTAGAACCTTTTGAGTGCTCTAGGTGGAGAAAAGAGGTGGTAATGTGTTGATGGTGTTTTCTGCACAACAACAACTCTGACAAAATGTTATATTCTATCTCTCTTGAAAGGTAAATCTCTATCAGCAAGCCTCAAGAGATAACCCCAAGGTCTTTAATGTCAAGTCTTGACAAATGCAGTGAAACAACTCAGAGATAATGTGAAATTGCTGGTAATCACAAGGGGCCTTACAAATGAACAATGCTAGAAGTGTACTTTCATCAGATGTAACAATATGGTGATACTTTCAATCCTAAAACTAACCCAAATATAAAGAAATAACAAAAGAGAAAGGGTTGAGAGAGATTCTAAACTAACTCCTAAGATCAATCACAACAATGATGGAAGCTGCAAATGGACAGATCCCCAATAAAACCAATCTCTGCTTGGTCAAGGACAAGCCTACAACCCCACAAAAATGGTGCAATCTTCTAAGGAAATCAAAAGATTTTTAGACTATGAATATTCATCCACATACCCAATAACTTGCACAATGTAAACAAGCATCCACAGTTGAACTTAGCACAAAATGAGGCCTAGACTAACTTTACACAACAACCTACAATCAACAAATTTCCAAAAGTATGGACCGGAGATCGATCAAACATCATTCACATTTCACCATTATCATGAAAGAACTGAAAACTAACATCAAACATCTGAGAATTGAGAACAAGAAACCATAAACTGTTGAAGTTGAACACAAAGTTTGCCAAATCAACAATCCATTTGCATTAACTTCTCCAACAATTACATAACAGTTTCCAGATCTCTCCTCTCCTATAGCTAATTTCTGAAACCTACTTGCCAATTCTGGCCTTCTAACCCCTAAAATCTAACCCCCAAAATTCTAACCCCTTACAAATGAGAAGGCACTAGCCTTTTATAGAAAATTACATTTTGAACCAATGGCTAGGATTAAATCAATCTAAGACTGTAATTGCACTTCTAGAAGCATCAAGTTGTTACATTAGGGTTTGATAATTTTGGATACATCATCATCCAATTGTATAAAAGCAGTTACATCATGGAACAATGAGAAAATAATATTCTGCCAACTTGGCTTTGATAACAATCATCATTGGATAAAGCAAACAACATCACATGGTGCAAATAGCTTCCAAAACTCCCTTCAATTTGGTCATGGATTCTTATGCAGGCCCCACATTTAATATTTGAGTTGAACTCTTCCAAAATTTTCCTCTTGGCACGAATCCATATGCAAGTCCCCCTTTCGATTTCTTTAATCCTGAAAAACAAATACCATCATTAGTAGCTCACATGTTAAAAAAAATCTCATTCATAAAATATCCAAATTAAATTTGAGTAAAATTTTGGCCTTTTAAGAAAACTTTCCATTTTTGGAAAAAAAATTATTTTCGAAATTTTTGTCCATTTCAAGAATTTTTCATTTTCGTGAACATTTTAAAATTTCAAGGAAAAATTTCCATTTTGTAAATTTTTTGGAAAAAAGCATTTCGGAAAAATTTCCATTTTGGGAAAAAATCATTTTGGAAAATTTCGAGATTTTTGAGGGGTCTTGGATTTTCCGAAAATGGAAATTGTGGAAAATCCGAGGTAGCTTGGATTTTCCATGGCTTAATCCGAGGTAGCTTGAATTTTCCATGGCTTAATTCGAGGTAGCCTAAATTTTCCGAAACCCAAGCCAAGTCAAAATCCCCTAAACTTCATAACTATTTTTCTAGAAGGAACTTTTGAAAAGTTCAAAAAGCAACCCGGCCTAATTTTTTGTCCTCTATCCACGGGTGCAAATTTTTTTACAAATGATGTTGAAAATTTACCTCAAAATCCCCATTTCCAAAATCCAAGGCAGGTGAATTTCCCCCAGAGCCTCAAAATATTGCCTTCATCAAACCAAGTTTGGACTTAATCCTAAAATAACCTCCCAAGAAGAGCAAAACTGAAAATTTGACCAAGCCAAGATGTAGAGATGCAAAAGAAAAAAGAGGGTCCCCGCCTCCGATGGGGCATGTGTGAAAAAATTGCACAACAAATGGCGACTCCTGTTGGGAAAATGCTCCAGAGCATTTTGATGACGAACAAGAATCATGAACCCAAAATCTCTGGTTTCGATCTCCATATTAGACAAACAGATCAAAATGCAAGATCGAAGAATCAGAACCAAAGTGTAACAAACCGACCCTTCGGTAAAATAAAATTTCGATAAATTACATCCTAAAAGTAAGTAAACATGTTAACATGTTATTGCAATAGAATTTTTCTTTTCCTTTATTGATAAAACATGAACAAATTGTCATGTTAGTTTACAATAAAGATTCCATTTCAATATAAAAACTTCACAATACATGAAACAAGAATACATACCTTAACTATCATAGCTCCAATGAGCTTTAAAACAAATAGTAGTAAGAAGGTCCAGGAGATCGTCCTTTCAAATCTTGGTACATCAGCCGCTTGCTGTGGAGGAGAAACATCACTCGGGCGCTTTTCCGCCAACCACGGACTTATAATGCAGTCCCCCGCACACCTATCGTTAGATAGATGGCCCTCCCTTCGAAGAAGAGATTGGTAGGGCATCCTTTAACGATTACCAACTGAGCATAGTGTTGTGTCCTACACAACTAGAACCTTGCTATTACACAATCTCGAACTAGTACTCGGATCACAATGAACTGACAGTGTAGTCTCAACTAACTCACGTCTACGTGGCAGTCGTACGTTTCACTACTTTGGCCAAAGTATTATCATTCAGTACTTCGAATGAAGGTCATCTATCATAAACACTACTCAGGGCCGATTTGCATTAAGGCTTTCTTACACTATGCGTAGGTTAGTCCTTCCGGGGTAGTGCGTACCCTAGACCTCCTACATCACGCTAAACTACTAGAAATGAAAAGCATAACAAGTAACTCAAAGTCCTCTCCTTTCTTGGAAATCAATGCCTAGGAGTTACACAGGCTTCACTAAGTTAACCTTAATGACTTAAGCTGAAAATTGTTACTTGACTCGATGCTATCATTCCCGTCCTAGTATTTAGTACCTACTTAAACATATACTCTTCATATGGAGTTAATATTAAGCAAACACTTTATAATGTATCTAGGTTTCCAGTGTAGTTTGTACACTAATGCAAGCAATGCATACAAAAGAAAACATACAATACTATTACTTAAATTCCATAGCCTTATACATGAGATTCCTTAGGATCAGCTTGAAATCTTGCAACAATGCATACGACATTCATGATATCAGGTCTAGTTTGAGTCAAATAGAGCAATCCACCAATCATGGATCTATATCTAGTCCAATTTGTTTTAGGAGAATCATCATCTTGTGTCAACTTACATCCGGTCACTATAGGTGTACCAACTGGCTTTGAATCTTCCATACCAAGCTTCTTCAGTAGTTCTTTCACATACTTGGACTGAGATATAAAGATCCCTTTATCTAGCTGAGTAATTTGCAATCCTAAAAAGAATTCCATTTCTCCAATCATAGACATCTCAAACTCACTCTGCATCTCATTAGCAAACTTCATGCACAAACTATCATCTCCTCCAAAAATGATATCATCAACAAAGACTTCAACAATCAAATCTTTATCATGATCAATCTTGAAATACAAATTACTATCAATAATACCTTTATTAAATCCAAGCTTCAACAAATACTTGTCCAATTAGGCATACCAAGCTCTTAGGGCTTGCTTAAGTCCATACAATGCTTTCTTCAACTGACAAACCATATCTCCCTGATCAGTCAATTGAAATCCATCAGGTTGCTCAATATACACCTCTTCTTCTAGTTCGCCATTTAGAAATGCTGACTTGACATCCATCTGATAAACCTTGAAGTTTTTGTAGGCAACATAAGCAAGAAATAGCCTCACAGCTTCTCTCTAGTAGATATAAGGAACATTTCCTTCCAGCATCATAGTCCTAGCAGCTTCTTGAATTGTCCTATTCTTCCTTTCCACAACTCCATTTTGCTGAGGGGTCTACAGGGCAGATAATTGTATTTTTATCCCATGCTCTTCACAAAAATAATTAAACTCGCCAGAAGTGAATTCACCACCTCTATCTAATCTCAAACATTTATTCTTCAGACCTGTCTCTGTCTCAACCATAGCCTTGAAAATCTTGAATTTCTCCAGAGCTTCAGATTTTTCCCTTAAGAAAGTAACCCACACCATTCTAGAATAATCATCAATAAGTAACATGAAATACCTGTATCCTTGTAAAATTTTGACTCTAGAAGGACCACACAAGTCAGTATGCACAAGCTCCAACACTTCATTTGAGCACTGTTGTTTGCTCTGAAATGAAACTTTAGTTTGCTTCTCTAACTGACATTCCTTGCATATAGTATTAGTAGGTTTCATCAACTTAGGAAGATCTCTCACATCCTGAGTAGAACTTATCTTGATAATATTATCAAAGTTTACATGACACATTCTCCTATGCCACAACCAACTTTCATCAACTTGAGCAATCATACAACTTTTACCAATAGCATTTAGGTGAAAGATATTACCTTTTGTTTTTGTACCAGAAGCAATCACATTCCAGAATTTCCCAATATTCTACACTTCCCATTCTTTATTGAAGATTGTATCCCTTTTCAACCATCTATCCAACACTTAAGAGATTATGTTTCAAACCTTCCACATATAGAACATCATCAGTATTATGCTTACCATCAAGAGAAATGGATCCTTTGCCATGGATTACACTAGCTTTGTCATCACCAAATCTTACAACACCACCATCATACTTTTCCAAGCTCACAAACTTACTTTTATCACCTATCATGTGATGAGAGCATCCACTATCGATCACCCATTCATATTTTTCTTCAACCCGGGTAGCTAGGGCTTTCTCCACTTTTGTGCACTTAGTAGATTCAGTAGGTACAAGATCATTTTCCTTCATAGCAATAAATACCAATTCATCCTCACTTACATTCCCTTTATCAAATTCATCATCTGTCACACCTTCGTTAGTAGCAAAATAACACTTTATTTGGGATCTAAGCTTGTTAGGTCTTAGATTAGGAACTCTTTACGGACACCTTGAAGCAAAATGACCTATCTTATTGCAAGAAAAGTTACATTTAATAGGAAATTTCCCTTTATACTTACCTTCTCCTCTGGCTTCCCTCTTGACAATAAGTGCTTCAAGCTTGTCTAGTTCTCTCTCTTCTTCTTCAATCTCTCTCATTTCCTCCTCATACTTGAATACCTTTCTAGAAGAAATTTCACCCGGATCATATCTCTGCTTTTCTTTTCTGGAGATAGTAGCTTTGAATGCAAATTCTATCTTAGGAAGAGAATCACCAAACTCACTTAACTCAAAAGCAATAAGCTTACCAATCAACATGTCTCTGGTTAAATTTGTCACAGTCTAGATCTCCTCAATAGCAGTAGCTTTGGCTTTGTATGCAACAAGCAAGGATCTGAGCACTTTAGCAACAATCTTTGATTGTTCCAATATTCCACCAACACATCTGATACTACAGACAAGTTCATTCACTCTCTGCAAAAAAGAAGTGATGTTCTCATCTTCACCCATTCTCAACATTTCATATTTCCCTTTTAGGCTTTACAACTTGGCAATCTTCGCATAGGCATTACCTTCATACAAATTTTCCAACTTTTTCCAGATCTCATAAGCAGTCTTCAAGTCCATTACATTTGTCATCTCAGAATTATTCAAAGCACTCAACAATGCTTCCTTAGCCCTAATATTGTACTTGGCTTCCTTAATCTCATCTGCAATAGAAGGACCATTATGTGGAATGATATACCTATTCTTTGTAATTTTCCAAAAAGGTTCACCAATGCAACTCAGATGACACTCCATTCGAGTCTTCCATAGGGAATAATTTGTTCCATCAAATCTTAGACTATCCTTCTTATATTTCGCCATCCCTGATCACCTCAAGCTATTAAACTTCTTCCAAGGAACTTGCTCTAATACCAATTGTTGGCAACACAAGGGTAGACAACTGAGAGGGGGGGTAAATTAGTTGTCACAAAAATTATGCAAATTAAACTTATTCACAAATCAGATGTATAAACATGAAAGCATAAACTATCACCACATCATAAACACACATAACACCAAGATTTTTTGTGGAAACCTTGACAGGGGAAAAATGACGGTGGAGGTTAGTCCACAAGATTATACCCTGTTAAACGTATAAAAGAATTGTAAATGGGAATGCACATGCATTCAGGTACACTACCTAGAGCTCACTACTCAAATATAAAGGCTTACTACCCAAAGGAAGACACACTGTCTTACAAAAACATTCAGATTACATCCACAAGATTTTGAATTGAGAAAATAGCATCTGCTAATGCCTGATTACAGTTCTGGTTAAGCACAGTCTGCTCACTCTTCTTCACACTTTACTTTTTCCTTCGAAAGATTAGAACATTATTCACACACATGATTTGCACATTTCACACACCACTCACACTTGTACTCAAATGGTATAAACAATCACTCTTATATATCCACTTTAACAAAATAAATAAGGTTAACTACATGTCAACTTTAACAAAATATAAAACATGTACAAACTTTTGGCCCAATCCATAAATAATTATCAATGTGCACCAACCAATGTCAGCCACAACATAGTGAAGACCCAAAAAAACATCCTCAAACATGAAACACCTTAACCAATTATGCCTCAAAGATCCACAACACGCTACAATCACCCTGTCAGCCATGATCATGAAAAAAATGAACTCACAACAGAAAATCACTAATCGCGAGCACAACGATCAATGCGGATCAACAACATAGATAGATCACAATCTAGAAACATCCACAAGCATCATGAATCGCCACAAAAGAATTTGAAACAACTCAAATTACTAGAATCACACCATCTTCTTTCAAGAACACCAATTGAAGTAACAAAACAACTGTCAGAACACAAATACTCATAACTCGATCAAATCTTCATGCAGATCTCTAAAACTTTATGTGGATAAACTAGATATACCCAACAACAACACCTTTAATTCACAACCTCTTATCATCAATATACTGAGCTAGCCAACAACAAGATGGCTAAACTGAACTTCACTACATCACCAACAACTTGCAAATTATTTTATTACAATTTTCTCAACATCCTCGACATATACAACCTTAAAGACATTAATGCCAATAGTGTTGACATCACTGACAACCATGTATCAAAAATATCCAACAATCTCCCCCTCTGGTATTGATGGCAACACATGATGTGAAAAACACCATCAACACAACTTTCTCTTAGCACTTTCTCCCCCTTAGATTTTTGACTCTTTTCTCCTTAACTCTTTCATAGTTTTTCACATGACTCTTCTCCCCCTTTGACATCAATGAAAAAGATACACATCATCTGTCTCCACAAAAACTTTGAACCACATTTCTAAACATCTGACTACTCCCCCTGAGTAGAAGCCACCACAACATCAATCCGGATCAAGATATGACTATGAAATGCATGAACTAATGTAAGTCAATGCAAATCAAAGAACTGGAGGCAATTTTTCCTATGGCCAAAATTCCAATCCTAACTAGAGACCCCAACCCAATTGGAACAATAATCAATGGGTAGCACCCTGGCCTCACAGACCATCCTCTAATTGGGGAACCTATTCTCGGGGACCACCAAAATGGGAAAATCAATCTTGGGGTAACCCTTAGTGGCCTAATCAGCCTCAACAACAGTGGTACCCTCAAAATCCCATTCCTCAATGGAATCAACCTCAACATCAGTTTTATACTGGCCCTCGGAGAATGCCTACTCAAGAACAAAATCTTCTACCACCCCCCCATAATACACAACAAAATGAACAAGTTAACCAACCACCACTTTCAGCGCAACCAGTTCCAAACCCAAAGAACAATCGCCCAAATACTCTGGTGTATTTTTCCAAACAAGACAATATTATGGAACTTAATGCCATACATTGTGGAAATATGCAATTGAGGTCTGGGAAAAAACTTTCACAACTGACTATTGAAGAAATCATAGATGAACATGTCAAGAAGTCTGCTGAGAAAACCACAATAACACCCACATCTGTAGAACAAATCCCATACACCACGCAACATAAGCTCGGCCCGCCATCTTTAGCTAGAGCTTCTAACCTACCTCAGGAGGAGGGGGTTCAGTCTCCAACTGAACTTTCGAAGGAATCCGTGCCTAAGGAAAAAATCAAAGCACCCTTTCTGGAGTGTCTGAAACCAATTCATGTGAAAGATTCTCTAGAGCTGACCTTATCCATTAAAACTACATTGATACAAGAAATTAAGTAATTATAGATTGAAGTCCCCTTGTTACAAGCGATTAAAGAGATCCTTGAGTTAAACTATCTGATTAAACAGTTTTGTATCAAGACCCTAGGGAGAAAACCAAAACAAATTAACATTGTCCACATAAATGGGTACCTAGCTGATTTGTTGGCTGGAACAGCCACTGCTCCGAAATATGATGATCTAGGTAGTCCACTTATAACAATAATAGTTAATGAGGTAGAAACAACTATTTCTTTGGTGGACCTTGGAGCATCCATTAAGGTGATGATTGTTGATGTGATGGAAAAACTAGGACTTATTGATCTATGCCCCACAACTATAGTTTTATAGATGGAAAATCAATCCATAGCTATTCCCAAGGGTATAATTGAAAATGTCCTTGTTAAGGTGGATGGATGGGAATACCCAGTATATTTCTAGATAATTAAATCCCTTACACCCAAAGAAAGTTACCCAATAATTTTGGGATGACCATGGCTAGCTACCGTTGCAACCAAAATTGACTGCATTAAAAATCTTGCTAAGAATGATGGCATCATCATTTCCTTGGCTCAAGTTTGGTAATGATGATGCCATCATTCTTAGCAAGTTTTTTGAAAGCCAATAATTCATGATGGCATCATCATTACCAAGGCTAACAAAGGAAATGCGGTGGTAATCCTTGACAAGGAATTTTATGTCTCCAAAATGATTGACCACCTCTCCAATAGTGGCAGCTATAGAACCCTCCCTAGCAACCCAATCTCTAAGGTTGTCAAAAAAGTAAAACTTGTCATCTCCCTTTCTTCCTTTGATGATGCCACCAAGAAGCATCTCATCCCTCATAAAGAGTTCACCCCGCGCATTTATGGAGCCCCAAAAATTCACAAACCAAGCATCCCACTCAGGCCAATTGTTGACACCTCCCATTCCCACACCTATAATTTAGCCTCTTTCCTCGCTAAGTTGATCTCTCCTCTTGTAGGAAACACTGATTCTTTCATCAAAGACTCCAACCATTTTGTCAATTTCATTCACGACAAAAATATTGAAAGCAATGAAATCTTGGTTAGCTTCGATGTGGTCTCCTTGTTCACTAAAGTCCCCATTGGGCACTCTGTGGAGTTAGTCAAGCGTAAAACCAATCCTAAAATTGCTTCTCTTGTAGAAATTTTCCTTCGTTCCACTTTCTTCACTTTTCAAAAGAGTTTCCGTGGGCCCCCCCTTATCTCCTATCATAGCCACTCTTTACATGTAGTATTTTGAGGAGGCAGCCCTCAATTCCTTCCCTCTTAAGCCTCGCTGGTGGAAACGATATGTAGACGAAACCAATGTTTGTTGGCCTCACGGCCATGACCAACTTGAAATTTTCCACTCCCACCTAAATAGCCTGGTTGATTGCATTAAATTTACCAAAGAAGTTGAGTCCAACAACCAACTTCCTTTTCTTGATGTCCTCATCATCAAGAAAGAGAATGGTTCCTTGGCTTGACGCGTTTTCGAAAAATCCACTCATACTGACCTCTACCTTCATGCTTCTTCCCACCACCATCCAACTCAAAATTTTGGTGTCCTCAATACTCTCACAACCCGATCTTACCACATTTGTGATAAAGACCACATCGATCTTGAACTTTTACGTCTTTATTGTGTCTTCAAGCTCAATGGCTATCGCAATAAGCAAATCCTCAAATCTTTTCAAGTGGCCAAAAATCGGGCTAATCTTGCCCCCAAGACTAATTTTTCCAAAGATTTCTAGTTTTCCACCCTCCCTTATATTGAAGGCCTCTCCAACAAGATTTCCAAAATTCTTCACAAGAAAGGTATCTCTTGTGCCTTCAAGCCCTTATCCACCACTAGGAATCTCATCCCCTCTTCCAAAGATCCCTTACCTTCACTTCTCCACTATGGAGTGTACAATATTAATTGCTCTTGTGGGACCCCGTATATTGGAGAAACCGATTGATCCATCAACACTAGAATCAAGGAACAAAGTGCTGATATCCAACATGATAGAATCTCCAAATCAGCTCTTGCAGAGCATTCCCACCACACCAAGCACCACATTTTCCTTGAGAACACCCAAGTGATAGTTAAAGAAGATAATTTTTTCAAGCGCAAACTTCAAGAAGCCATTTCCATCAAAAACCATGCTATCAATCTCAATCGGGATGAAGGTTGGAAATTAAGTCTAACTTGGCACCCCCTGTTAAACTCCCTCCACTCCTACCCTCCCCCTTGGTTGTTCTACCCTCTCTCCATCTCTTCTCTCTACCTTTCCTTGCCTCACTCATCTTTAAATTCTTGTGCTCTTTTTAATTCTTTCTTTTTTCTTCCTATTTTCACTTTAAGTTTTTTCTTTTTTCCTTATGTTCCCCCTCTGTCTTCGTTTTGGTTTGTCTTTGCTTGCTTTTTTTCTCTTTTTTTTCTTTCGGTTTGTCTCTCCTTCCTTTTGTTATTTTTATTGTGTTGCTTCAATGTTATTTCTTTCTTTTCCTTTGTTCTCTTTATTCATAATTTGACATTATAATTCTTCTTGGAAATTTTTTTATTTCTTTTCATTATTTTTTTATCTTTCTTCTTGTTATTGATTATAAATATCAAGGTTTTTATTATCAATTTAACCTTATTTTATTGTTCTCTTTATCTATAATTATTCTCTTTATTCTTGTTTTTGTTTCTTTTCCTTTGTTCTCTTAATTTGTAATTTGACATTATAATTCTTCTTGGATATTTTTGTTTTATTTTTATTTATTTTCATTATTTTTAACTTTTTTCTTGTTATTGATAATAAATATTAAGGTTTTTATTATCAATAACCTTAATTTATTGTTCTCTTTATCTATAATTGTTCTCTTTATTCTTATTTTTCATTAATTAAAATTTTTAAGTTTTTTGTTATCAATAACCTCAATATTAAGGTTATCATTATGTTCTCATTATTAATAACTTTAATATTAAGGTTATCATTATTATCTACCTTAATATTAACTAATTTTTTAGTTTTATTTTTCTTCTCATTATTTTATTTATCCTTCTCCTTTATTCTTATATTCTATTATAGTAAGCCAAATTTTTGTGGGTTCCATATAGTTTCTTTCTTTTCACTTTTTGTCTTACCCCTTGTTTTTCCCCCCTTTAATTTCACATATCCTTATTTGATTTGTTTGGTATATTCTTTTTATATTCATATTTTATTTGATTTCTTTGATTTTTTATTCATTTCTCTTAGCACTTCAACCTCACCCTTTATAAGACTTGATCTGCATTCCCATTTCATTTCTTCCTCTTCCTGATGATGGATCATTGTATGTGATCCAAAATGCCGATACAAAAATTTACACAGTTGAATCCAAAAGCTTTATATTATAACTTCATGGACTATGGAAAACTCATACTAGCCACTTAGATACAAAAATTTACACAATTGAATCCAAAAGCTTTACATTATAACTTCGTGGAAAGTCTTACCATGAATTCAAGCAATGAAGAGATGATGGACGTAGAAGAAATCCTAGGACACCCAATCAACATAGATCATGCAGAATTTGATGATGCCAGTTTCATCAGATTACCTTGTCCTTTGATGAAATTAGTTCCAAAAACTCATCATTTCTTTGTAGATGTTTCCCGGCTTCATAAAATAGTACTGCATAGCTGTCCTCTTAACAACCTGATAAGGCCCATGTACACTATCACATCCAACCATCCGGGAGTCAAAACCATTATGTTGCTACCAGGAAAAACCTTGAACATCAAAAATTGGTTGAATGAGATGGAAGAACACAGATTGTTTGACACCCTGGTGAATAGATCTAAAGTGTTCACCTGGGACTATACAGATATGAGAGGAATACACCCTAGTGTGTGTACACATCATATCTATACCGAGGGTGTTTGACCTATTCGCCAACCACAACATAGACTCAATCCTGCTCTAAAAGACATCGTTAAAACTGAGATTGAGAAATTCTTATAGATAGGGTTTATCTACCCAATTTATGACAGCAAGTGGGTGTCACCCTTGGTTGTAGTTCCAAAGAAGAATGGGAAGTGGAGAGTGTGTGTAGACTATAGGGAGCTTAACAAAGCAACACACAAAGATTATTTCCCTCTACTATTCGTGGACCAAGTGCTGGATAACTTGGCTAGGAGGAAATATTTTTCATTTTTGGATGGATTTAGTGGATACAACTAGTTACAAGTAGTAGTAGAAGACCAGGATAAGATGACCTTTACCTGCCCTTGGGGGACATTTGCATATCAGGTTCTTCCCTTTGGGCTATGTAAGGCTCTTGCAACATTTCAAAGGGCCATCCTAGCTATATTTGCTAAGTTGGTAAATGAGTGTGTGGAAGTTTACATGGAAGAATTCACTATATATGGTTCAACTTTCAATGAAGCCATCAAGAATATATACAAGGTGTTAAAATGGTGTGAGGATCATCATTTGTCCCTAAGTCATGAGAAATATTTGATCATGGTGGAACAAGGAATAGTGTTGGGACACCATATTTCAGCCGAAGGGAATAAGGTTGATCCTAAGAAAATCTAAGTCATACAACAACTTGAGATCCCAAAAACTTAGACTGATGTCAGGAGTTTCTTAGGGCATGCTGGATACTACCGAAGATTCATAGAAAACTTCATTAAAATTGTAACGCCTATGTTTTATCTCCTTTAGAAGAACATAGATTTAATTTGGATGCCTGAGTGTTAGTCTTCATTTGAAATTATCAAGGAGAAACTCATCTCTACCCCTATCCTTCGAGGACCTAATTGGAGCTTTCCATTAGATATTTATGCTGATGTGTTTGATGACGCCATTGGAGCAGTTCTAGGGAAAGAAGATGAGAATGGGGGAAAATATATTATATACTTCATCAACAATAATTTGACACCAACAGAAAAGAATTATACCACAACAAAGAAGAATTCTTGGTTGTAGTTCATGCAATCAAGAAATTTTGACATTATGTCACGAGATATAAGTCACAGTGCATATAGATCACTCAACCATTAAGTACCTCTTGAAAAAATTGGTGGTAAATGCAAGGATAATTAGGTGGTTACTTCTCTTGGAATTCAATGTCACAATTGTTGAAAAACCAAGAAAATCCAATGTAGTCACAAATTTCTTATCCCAGATTAAATATGATGGTGACTATGCTCCGGTACAAGACAAGTTTCTAGATGAAAAATTGTTTTCCATCTCCATTAAAACCCCCTGGTTTGCTAACATTGCTAATTATTTGGCCACAACAGAAGTACCACCTCACTTCTCATCAAAACAAAATAAATGCCTCATTAGAGAAAGTGCCCCTTTCAAATGGATTAATTGGATTTTGTTTCGATGTAGAACTGATATGGTTTTATGACGGTGTGTTAGGGCAGACGAGACCTATAGTATCCTAAGAGCCTATCATGATGACCCTTCAGGAGGGCATTATTCTGCTAAGAGGAAAAATCACAAGATTTTGGGAGTGGGATACTACTGGCCTTCAATGCACAAGGACATCAAGAAATATTTTCACCGATGTGATGAATTCCAAAGGGTAGGAAGACCAACTACCTCTAATGAAATTCCCTTGTAGCCTTAGGTAGTCCTTGAACCATTTGAAAAATGGGGATTGGATTTTATCGGCCCAATAGACCCTCCTTCACAATGAAAAGAATACATTATGGTTTGTTCCGATTACTTGACTAAGTGGGTGGAAGTTGCTAGGGAGGAACAGGTAGCTGATTTCCTCTACAACAAAATTCTCCTCAAATTCAAAGCTCCAAGGAAAATTGTCACAAACCAGGGCCCCCAGTTTATGTCTAAAGTTTTGTTGGCATTCACAGATAATTTCCAAGTAATTCACAAGAAGTCCTCACCCTACCACCCACAAGAAAACAGACAAGTTGAAGTCACTAATAGGGAGTTGGAAAACATTTTAACAAAAATAGTTTCTTCAGGAAGGAAAGACTAGGCTAGGAAACTACCAGAAGCTGTTTGGGCCTACAACACCACTTGGAAATCAACTACTAGCTATAGTCCCTATGAGTTAGTCTTTGGGAAGAAACCCCTCTTACCCATTGAATTTGAACTCCAAACCCTTAGAACAGCCATGGAATTGGGCATGGATCTTAAACAAGCCCAAATTGAGAGAGTTTTATAGCTTAGTGAACTAGACAAACTTTGTTTGGATGTCGTCCATCAAACTGAACTAGTCCAACCACAACGTAAGGTTTGGCATGATAAACATATCAAAGAGAAATAATTTCATATTGGAGATTGGGCATTATTGTTCGATTCCAGATACAAGGATCATAAAGGGAAACTCAAGACACATTGGCTTGGACCATACAAAATTTTTGAAGTGTTTTCCAATGGTTCGGTCTAGCTAAAACCTATTGATGGTGATACCTGAACTCTTCTAGTTAATGGGAACCAATTACACATCTACCATAAGCTTGTTAATAAAGAAGAGTTTACAAAAATGGTAGAAACATAGGGAAAAATCCACTGCATTGACTCTATTGTGGTAGGTTCAATATAGTTTTGTCAAATAAATCATCAAATAAATAAATAAATAAATTTTCATTTTAGAATGTTTCTTCAATTTCTTCATCAACTTCACCATTTGGACTTGATTAAAATTTTGTCTATATTTTGTAGGACTTCATCTTTTGGAAAACACAATTTCGGCGCACCCTGATATGATGCTCTAGAACTTGTAACTACAATGCTTTGGAACATGTACAATGGACTTGTTCCGCTCCTTGTCCTGATCCTGCATTCTGATGCATCACCCAATGATGCTTCAGGAAGCCAAGGCCAAAATGTCACATCTTTCTTCCTTTCGATGAAATCTTTTCAATGATGCTCAAGAATTTTGTTGTTTCTTCCTTCTGGTAGCATATTTCCAGTAATGCTCTGGAATTCTACTCTAGTGCTCCAAAAATTTGTTCAAACGCTCTAGAATTTTGGTTGTTGCTCTGGCTACATCTTTCAACGATGCTCGAGAAATTTTGGTTGCTACTTTGGCTGCATCTTTCAATGATGCTCCAAAAATTTTAGTTGTTGCTTCGGCTGCATCTTTCAATGACGCTCTAGAAATTTTGGTTGTTGCTCTAGTTGTATCTTTCGACGATGCTCCAAAAACTTTGGTTGTTGCTCTGGCTACATCTTTCGATGATGCTTCAGAAGCTTTGGTTGTTGTCCCAGCTGCATCTTCCCAATGATGCTCTAGAATCTTCGATCTTGTTACCATGTTCCGATGACATCTCTCTAGGATGTTCCAAAAATTTCGTTTCCTCTACTTCAGTTGCATTTTTTGGTAATGCTTTGGATTTTGGTAAGTTTTTTCTTTCCAGTCTTTTGATTTTTTCTAAGTTTTGTGCATGTCCATCATTTAATTTTATGCTGCTTCGAGATCTACTCCCTAATAATTATTCTGCCACATCATACTGAATCTTTTCATAATAAATAAAATTATTACGACACCTTTTTGTCATAATAATTTTCATTGCCATTTCAACCATCCCATCCGTGTCATTATTATCCACTTCCACCCTCACCAACCATATGACTATCCAATTATGCCAGCATAGGTGAGTGATGTTCAATCTAATGACAAGACATAAGGTGCATGCAAATTTATTTATTTAAAAAGTTAGTACTTATTTTGAATAAAGGATAATTAATTAGCATGACCCGTTCCTTCTTGCAATTTTGAAACTTGTGCCTTCACATGATTACTAAAAGTATGACAATAGTTGTGTAATTCCCCATGAAAACTCATCATAATTACTCAGTAAGGTGACAAGAAAGGTGATAATTAACTCCTCCTCCATTGGGTATATCAACAGAAAATTCCTTTCCCATTTGCAATTCAGTATGGAAAGAATTACAGAGTTCTACATAATTTCATCGACTAGCAAAGAAAAAAAGAGAATGGGAGGAGCTAAGAAGAAGTCTGAGCCAACTTCTGCAGCTCCATTATTGGCATTGGACAATATTTCAACTTCATTTTAGAAAGTCGGGTGGCTGGAATTCATGAAGCAATTTGAAGGGTATACAGAGCAGCTCATGAAAGAATTCATCGAGAATTTCACAGATGGGCAGACCTTGGTGTGTGGAAAGTGATTTTGGGTAAGTACGAAAACCATTGATCGTCTTTTCGGTCTCAAAAATAAGGGAATTTATTTGAATGAAAATTCCCATGTTCCCTATCAAAAATTGATAGAACTATTTCATAGGGAAGGGGAACCCCAACTTGTAATGACCATAAACACCAAGGGACAAAATAAGAGAATCCATAGAATGTCTCTTCTAGAACCTTGGAGGACTATTGTAGCCTAGATAATTAAGTATTTCACCTGTGAGGGATATATACTATAGTAGTGGGACCCCCTTTTTGTTTGTTGACTCATTTACACCACGACATTGAGGACCCTTCTCTTAGGGTAAATTTATGAACCTTCCTATGTCATTCAGTCACCTCTATGATGGAAAAGTACAAATTTGGGACAAAGCCCCTCAAACATCACAGTCTCATACAGTTAACATGTAAATATCATTTCCGCAAAAATCCATAAAATAAGTGGCAAAAGTTCCTGTGGATATTTGAAAAAGTAGAACCTAGAAGATTGCTTGAGGAGGGAGAATCTTCCAAACAAAAAGAACAGTCTTTAGAAGAACCCTCCTTGGAGGCATTAGATGCTCCTGAATCCCAACAAACCTCAATGGCTCCCAACGACAATGCACCAAAAAAATTTCTGGATGATCTAGAAACCACAGGACATGAAGGGGAGGTGGAAATTGTGCACTCCAGAGATGAAGAGGAACCTCCTCACAAGATTAAGAAATGAAGCAAGGTAACCTTTCAAATGACTCCTCCTCTATGGATAAGTAAAAGGTTGTCTTCAAGGTCCAATGAAAGTGAACCCCAGGACATAGGAAGCACTTCCAAAAGGAAGAAGGCTAGGACTTAAACAAAGGTAGTGGAAATTGAAATCCCACCTGGTAGTAAGGAAATAAATGAAACATAAAAGTAGGGTGATCAATCTCCTAGGGAAGAGGACAAGAAAACCCGATCACCCAAAGTGCGGGAGGAGGAGAAAACATAGTCGCCGCATTCAGTGCAGATTGAAGATGAACCTGTGAGGGGACTTTCTCCTTTTCTTGACCGAGTGGGAAGTATACCTAAAATTGAAGAAAATGTGCCTCCTCACTCATCCTTTCCTGTGGACACTAGGGAAGAAAATGTGCCTCATATTGATATAGAAATTCCTCATTCATCCTTCTCTGTGGACATAGAGGATACAAAATCTAGCTAGAGAAGCGAGGAATTAGAAAAGTTAAAAGCATAAATTGTGGAATTAAGAACCAGGTACAGGATGATGAAGCACAAATTAACCAACAAAAAGAAGAGATTGAGGTGCAAGCTACCATTGTAAATAAAAGAGACTAGGAAATTGCAAGATTGACAGTACAAATGGAGGAAAAAGACAAGCTCATTGAACAACTACAGTACCAGATTCAACAATGGAATCAACAAGATAAGCAACACAAGGTTGCTTTGTATGACAAAGATAAGCATATTCAAGACTTGAAAAATAATTTTATGCAATTATTTAGTGCTTTTGAAGAAGAAAGAAATAGACAAGGAACTGAATTGAATGCTTCTATGAATAAGATTGTGGAATTAGAGCAAGATTTGCAGGAGAGTGACACTAAACCAATTATGGAGTCAAATGAGACACAAATTGAACCTATTGTTATAGAATGGTTCTAGGTACACATCCCTCCAATATTAATGAAATGGATAGAGCGATTCTATCTTTTAAAGGATGTGGAATTTTAGAATAATAGGCTGAAGAGGGAATTGGTAATGTTAAAAGAATCTTTTCATCAAGCATATAGGGGTAAACAAGATACTTGTGAAATTGGTGAATTACTACTAGCCTGTAGAAGACCATCTAGGTTGTACTCTATGTTTCTTAATGAACAACTTTTAAGATGGAAATTACAAAGAATTCGCCAAAATCAGTCACATGATCTTGATGACAAGGAATTTGTAAAGATGTTTGTTGAGTCACTCCCTGAACAACAAGATTTGTTATGTGAGTTCTTTGTTCATAATTTTCTCCTAGAAAAATATACAGATTTATTTGTTAATTTCTTTTTGGGAGAGGTACAATTGAGATCATTCCTATCTACAATGAGAAATTAGCTTCATTGGAAAGATAGAGCAAGGGAATATGCACATGTAGAAAAGACTGTGGGGTTACAAATGAGATATCCTTATAGGAAACCTTTCTTTTTCAAGGTATAATTTTTGGGAATTTGGCTCAAAAAGGAAGTACAGGGAAAGTATAATAATAATCTCCAGCTGTACTATGATCACTTCTAGGATCAAGGACCAAAATTGATAGGGAGAGCTTGGCATGCTTGTGAGGAATGATATACTCCTCTCCCTATGTTTCTCAAGAAAAGGGAGTTGATCTCACCCCTTACTATTAAATGTTTCTATAGAAGAGCAGTATCTTTGGCCAAGATACTTGAAAAACTAAAGGTTAATTGGATTGGTATGAGGTATAGGCCTCCCCTGCTTCTTTCACCACCTCCTTCAGTATATACCAATATAGACCAGAGTGATGATGGCTTTGCAAGATGGGAACAAAGGATCACTTTTCATCAGGGATTCCTGAGGGAGCTAGAGGAGCTGGATACAAAGGTAGATGATTTGTATGATCTCAGTGCAAAGTATGAGGAGATGAATAAGGGGAATGAAGGATAGGGGGCACACCAGAGAGCAGGAGGACTTGCTTGGGCTTAGGAAGGGGAGGAAATGATGAGGTAAAAATAACCTCATCAATATAATGGACTCAATATGAAAGCCTATACCTTTTAGCCTAATTTACCCTGCCAATTAATTACCTTTAGGATAAATAATTGCTTTCTTTCTATGAATAAATGTGAAAAATTTACTTCTTGAAATTAGTCAAAATAAGCTAAATTATGTTAATTTAATGGTTTAGTCCTTGAGCATTTCATAGGTCAAATTCCACCCCTAGTTATCATTCCAGTCAAAAGGGAAATGACACAAGTCTCAACACTTTTGAAGATAAGCGAGCAGGCGTCAGAATTTTAGAAGAATAGTGTTATGCTGCCAATATGTCTTTTTGATTAAAACTAACATATGAATAAAAATGAGTTTTCCCACCACTCTTTGAATTAATAAGAAATGTGAATGGAGTCCTTTGAATGAATCAACTTGGAGATTATAGTGCATGTGATCTGAGATAGTTGTCAAAACACCCAAGAGATGGCCACTCGAGGGTTATAAATAGATAGATAAGCATTTTATTTCTTATTCTATACTTTCTTTTAGTAGATAAAAGTTGAAATTGTAATTCATTTTCATGTGTGTGTGTCATGCTATCAGTGTCAATCCTGCAGGTTGTAGCTAAGTCTATAGTCTCTGAAGTTTTGGAGCACCTTCCTTTAATTGTTTCTATTAAATCATTTTATGTTAGTTGTTGGATTGTTATCTTTTGCACTAGATCAATGTTTCCTAGTTTCTTTACAAGCTTCACTTCTTCAACAATTTACACATTCTTTAGATTAATCATTTCCATGCTTTCTAGCTTAGTGGTGATGCTTTTCAAATTCATAGTTTTCTACTTTCTAGTTTAATTATTTCCATCTTTCTAGATAGGTGATTTCCTGCTTTTTAAGTTTAGATGTTTTTCTAGTTTGGAGTTTTATTCAGCTGATTAGTATTTAGGAAAGCCGAGAGAGAGAGATAGTTGAGATGTCTTCTATTGCATATAGCCTTTGGACACTGCCTGGTCGATATATTGATGTGTTTATTAACTAAAGTGTTAGGACTTGACAACAACCTATCTGACACTATTGAATTGTTGGGAATGACAACTGTTCATCCCACAACAACTATTTTATAGTTGGAAGATCAATCTATTGCTAAACATGAAGGTGTTATTGAAGACATTATGGTTACTATTGATATGTGGGATTATCTAGTCGAATTTTTAGTTCTTAAAGCTAGAAAGAAGAATTTTGGTTATCCAATTATCTTAGGTAGATCATGGTTGGCTACTGTAGTAGCATTGATAGATTACAGATTAGGAAGTATGATAATTTCTAATGGTGAAAAATAGAAGGAATTGTCACTTTTTCCTCCTGCTCAACCATCATTTCATCCGAACACTCAACTTTGGGTCGATGAGGATATGGATTCATGAGGAGATGGCTCTCAGTGAGGCCTTCCTTCCTTCATGTTTTCTTTTCAGCATGTTTCTTTATCTCTTTTTGGAGAGGAGTTTTTTCCCACTGGGTTTTCTCCTTTACTCCGCTTTATAGAGATTTTGTTGTATTCGGGTACCTGATCAGGCCATGTTGTCGAGACCCTTTGTTGCTTTGTAGTTCCTTTGCTTTCTTTTGCATTGTTTGTAGCTGCATTGTAGCTCATCTTAAGGGGGGGTGTTAGAGTAGAAAGAGAGAGAACAAAACAAGGGTTTTGGTTGCATCAGATCTGTGTTTGTCTTCCTTTTTATTTGGAATAGGGGGTATTTTTTTTGGAGCACTTTGAGCCCAAACAAACCTCACCGTTGAGCTCACAGCATCCAAAAACCCCTATTTTCATATAAAACACGTCCGATTTGGACACAGTTGCACCAGAAGGCAAAAAAATTTACCCCAAGGCCGTATGGCCCCAGGGCACACAGATCGAGGTCAAAAAATAAAAAAAATTCAAAAAAACCAATTGTTTTGGTTTATTTTCTGCTCCGCCAGTTCTTAGCGGGCGGCCACCCCGCCCGCTCCAGCCAGCGGCCCACCTCGGCTACCACCGCCGGCAGCCACCAGTGGTAACCGCCAGTGGTAACCACCTACGGTTAACTGCCTGCCACAGCAGTAGCCCATCGCCGCCCACGTCGCCGGCCGAGAGAGCCACCACCAGGGCCCCTTCTCCCTGTTTTTTTTACCTCTTTCGGTAAATCGGGCATAAATTGGGCGTCCAATCTCTGTTTTTCGAAAAAAAATAGGCATTGGAAAGCTGGCTCCGAGCCCGTTCTGTTGGTATAGGAATTTTTTTAGAATTTTCTAGTTTGGCTACATTTTTTTTAGTCAAAGTCCGATGAGCTTTTTGCACTCCGAGGGGCATAACTTGCTCATTTTTGCTCCGTTTTTTGAAAGTGAATAGGCGTCGGAAAGGTGGTTCTATGCTCTTTCCAGATCTACAGTCTATTTTATCAGTAAATTCTTTAGGTACACAAAGATTTGTCTCAACCAATTACTGCTTTCTATTGTTTTCTGGCTTTCAGTTTGTACTGGGGATTGGATTTTTGCATTGTGGGGGGGTGTTTTTCTTGCTTTCTGTCATTTACATCAGAAAACCAGAATCTACAAACACCAAAACAAAAAAACAAACCCCTTCTACATCTTCTGTCTAGTTTTGAAAGACCACTAAATAATAATAATAAAAAAATCAGAGCAGTTGAGGCATAGTTCACAGGATGGCCGACATATCTATTGAACCTCTCATACCGCATAATTATCACACTTGGAAGGGTCGCATGATGACTCTTCTCTAGTCTCAAGGGTTATGGTCTTGTTTGGATGAGGTTCAGCCTTAGTTGACTTGCACCTTTGAGGTTATGCAGCATAGGAACAATATGGATCAGGCTATGAGATTGATGGCTTTACACATTTCCGACAGTCTCTTGTTTCATCTTGAGGGTTGTCTCACTCCTTGAGCCATTTGGACCAAGTTTCGTGGACTTTTTGGTACTGTCAATCAGTTTAGAGCTTTGCAGCTTGAGGCCGAGTTAACTTCTTTGGTACTTGATTTGTTTCCCTCCATTGAGGACTTTCTGATGAAGTTCAAACAACAAAGATCTATCTTGCAGGGTTGTGGAAAAGTTAAGACTGATATAGAGTGCATCATCCTAATTCTCTCCAAGCTTTGGGGTCCATTTCAGATCTTCTCTTCGACCTTCTATTCCACCATGGATGCCTTGGGTGCTCGACATGTCATGCCTTCTTTCGAGGTCTTTTGTGATTGTCTGACTCGTGAGCAAGCTAAGCTCAAGCAGTTGGATTCACTTTTAGGTTCACAGAACCAAGCATTGATAGCCCAGTCCTCCAAAGGAAAACAGAAGTAGAAACCGAAGCCTAAGAAAGATTCAGGGGCTAGTGAGAATCCCTCCAAGCCACCACCTAAGTCTGATTCAAAACCATAGTTCAATTCTAAACATGGAAAATCTTCAAAGTCTGGTGAGTCTTCCTCCAAGACTAAGAAGAAATCCAGTGATCCTTGCAGTTTTTGTGGCAAGGAAGGACATCCAGTTTCCAGGTGTTGGAAACATTTAGAGGCTTTGGAGGAAGCCATGTAGCAACATAATATCAGTGCACCTCAGCCTCCTTCACAGCCCACAGGGAAAGGTCATGCTCTTTCTGCACGAGCATTGTCCTCAGAATCCACTTGGATTCTAGATTCTGGTGCCTCTCACCATATGAAACACACAGAGGATTTGGTCACCGCTCTTGCCCCTACAGGCACTAGACATATTGTAGTTGGTGACTCAACACAACTTTCAGTTTAGGGTTCAGGTACTGTTTCATTGGATGGTGGATGTCTACAGGATGTGCTTCTGGTTCCTGACATTTCGACAAACCTTCTATCCGTTTATCAGATTTGCCACTCTGGCTCTGGTAAGACAGTTGAGTTCTCACCACATGATGTGGTTATTCGAGACCTTCATGATCCTGACTTGGTTGTGGCTACTGGGAGTGTGGATTCTGCATCACGCTTATACAGATTTGATGGCTTTGAGAGTTTTGACACTGTTGGTTCCTCTCTTATAGAAAATGCAGATTCAGTGAGTAGGCTTTGGTATGAGCATTTTGGCCATGTCAATTACAGATATCTACAACAGATGAGTACTCAGGCACTTGTGATTGGGCTCCCACAGATTTCTTGTATTGATGGTGTATGTCGAGGTTGTGTTCTTGGCAAACATCATCAAGATCCTTTTCCTAAGGGTCGAGCCACTCGTGCTAGGGCACCCCTAGAGTTCGTACACAGTGATCTTATATCCTTTCTGACTCCTTTTTCTGGGGCCCGCTATGTGCTCACTTTTATTGATGACTTCTCTAGACGTACATGGGTGTACTTTCTTAAGTACAAGTCTGATGTCTTTGACTCATTCAGGATTTTTAAAACATTTGTGGAGAAGCAATCTGGACTTTCTATCATGAGGATACGCACAGATAATGGGGGGGAATATGTTAATCAGGATTTTATAGATTTTTGCACTGAGCATGGTTTACAGCATTAGTTTACAGTCCCTTACACCCCTCAGCAGAATGGTGTTGCTGAGAGAAAGAACAGAACCTTATGGGAGATGGAAAATTGTATGATACAGTCTCGAGCTATGAGTTCTTCATTTTGGGCTGAGGCAGTCAATTGTGCTACTTATATTCAGAATCAGATGCCTCATAAGGCATTGCGACATATGACTCCTGAGGAGGCTCGGACCCATGTCAAGCCTGATGTTTCTACATTCTGAGTTTTTGGTAGTGAGGCTTGGGCATTTATTCCTGATGCTCAGCGGAAAGCCATGGAGAGGAAGAGCCGACCACTCATATTTGTTGGCTACTGTGAGGATGTTAAGGCGTACAAGTTGTTTGATCCTGATTCCAGAGAGGTCTTGTTTTGGCAGGATGTCCAGTTTGATGAGCGCTATCCTCAGATGGATTCTCCATCACTAGCTTCTCCCTCATTGCCTACTCCTCCCTCTTCATCTCTTGAGGATTACTTATCTCTTGAGGATGATGTAGATGATGATCCACCATCTCCACCACCACTAGTTGCTCCGTCTTTGCCTAGGTGAGCCCGTGTCACTGTTGATGCAGCTGGTTCTTTGGCAGGTGATCCTTTAGATACTTGTCATACTCGTGCTCAGACATCTGGTTCTAGTCTTTTGAGTCATGCCATTTCAGATGATCCTCAAAAGTTTTTAGAGGTGACAGGTCACCTTGAGTGGGATAGGGCCATGGATGAGGAGTATTCTTCTTTGATGAAGAATCATACTTGGGATCTTTGTTCTCTTCCTAAGGGAAGAAAGTTGGTTTGGTGCAAGTGGGTGTACCGTACCAAGTATGTTGCAGATGGTTCTATTGATAAGTATAAGGCACGTCTTGTTACGAAGGGGTTTTCTTAGGTAGAGGGTATTGACTACTCCGAGACCTTTGCTCCTGTTGCCAAGATGAACTCTATACGCCTTGTACTTTCACTTGCAGCTTCACAGGGATGGACAGTGTTTTAGATGGATGTGAAGAGTGCCTTCTTGCATGGAGACCTACATGAGGAGATCTATATGGAGCAGCCTCAGGGATTTGTACAGGACACTTCTTTGGTTTGCAGACTTCGACGTTCATTGTATGGTCTCAAACAAGCCCCTCGGGCTTGGTATGAGAATATGGACTCTTTCTTGCTTTCCTCTCACTTCACACATTGTCATTCCGATCACACAGTGTATATTCAACGTCAGGAGGGCGATCTTTTGATTCTTATGCTATATGTAGATGATCTCATTCTTACAGGTAGCTCATCCTCCATGATTTAGAGTGTTCAGTGAGCTTTGATGGAGCAGTTTGAGATGACAGATCTTGGTCTTCTGCACTTCTTTCTGGGTCTTTAGGTTATTCAGTCTTTGGATGGGATTTCCATATTTCAGGAGAAGTATGCTCTTGATATGCTTCAACAATTTTGTATGCTTGATTGCAAGTCTGCCCCCACTCCATTTCAGTCAGGTGTTGTTTTGTCTTCCACTTGTTCTACTCCTTTAGTGGATCCCACTTTATATAGGCAATTGGTTGGCAGTCTGTTGTACCTGACTCATTCTCATCCTGATCTTTCCTTTGCGGTTGGCCTTGTCTCTCAGTTTTCCCATGATCCTCATGAGAGCCATTGGAAAGCAGCCAAACGTATTTGAGGTACATTTGGGGCACCACTCATTATGGTATTCACTACACTTCAGGATCCCCTCACATCATTGGCTTCACTGACTCCGATTGGGCTGGTGATGTCAACGATTAGAAGCCTACTTCTAGCTTTGTTTTTTGCCTTGGTTCTGGTCCTATCACATGATCTTGCAAGAAGCAGTCTGCTATTGCATTATCATCTATAGAGGATGAGTACCGTGTAGCAGTGTTAGCCAGTCAGGAGGTTTTATGGCTTCGACAGTTGATGACAGAGTTTGGGTTTCCTCCAGATAGTCCCACTATTCTTTGGTGTGACAATCAGAGTGCCATTCACATTTCTGGCAACCCAGTGGAGCATCAGCGGACAAAGCACATTGAAATCCACATGCACTTCATCAAGTAGTTGATTTAGGATGGTTCTCTCATCTTGGAGTACATTCCTACAGAGGAGTAGGTTGCAGACATCTTCACTAAACCTTTGGCATCTCCTCGCTATCTTCAGTTGCGCTCCATGCTTGGGGTGAAGGAAGTTGTCCTTGGGGGTCTCAGTGAGGCCTTCCTTCCTTCATGTTTTCTTTTCAGCATGTTTCTTTATCTCTTTTTGGAGAGGGGTTTTTTCCCACTGGGTTTTCTCCTTTACTCTGCTTTATAGAGATTTTGTTGTATTCGGGTACCTGATCAGGCCATGTTGCCGGGACCCTCTGTTGCTTTGTAGTTCCTTTGCTTTCCTCTGCATTGTTTGTAGCTGCATTGTAGCTCATCTTAAGGGGGGGTGTTAGAGTAAAGTAATTAATTAACTTTACTCTCCTCTTAAGATTTCACTTTATGCACATATATTAGTCATTTAATAATTAATATTAATTATTAAATGCACTCACCTTAGGGTTAGGTTTTCCTTTCGGTGTTGATCTCCTTTATAAGGATTGATCTCTTGTATTGTATTAACTTCTTGATTCTTTTTTTCTTTGATAATACATCTTGCACTTTGTCAGAGCCAAAACCCTTGTTTTGTTCTCTCTCTTTCTCTATGACAGGTTTCTTGCATGCAAGTGTTCTTTGGGTTCTGTGGATTTGTATTTCTCAAATCCTACAATGGCATCGTAGAATTAGCTATGGTTACCTTGGTAGAACATATTGAGGAATATGAGGAACAAGATCTTAATTTTGAAAAGATCGGTCAAGAAAAATAGAACTGTCAAGTACATTAGTAAAATTCACACACTTTTCCCTTAAACACATTTGTTGGAGATCCACTTGATTATACGAATAAGACCAAAGAAATAATAGTAGCAGGGGATAAGCCTCTTTTCATTTATTCATCCTTGTCTTCTTCCCAAGAAAAAGAATTGAAGCAGACTTTGGAAAATCATTTTGAAGCATTTTCTTGGGAATATAAAGAAATGAGAGGAATTCACCCTTCTATTTGTACTCATCATATTTATACTAAAGATGTTAAACCAGTAAGGCAAGGTCAAAGAAGGATCAATCCTGCTCTATGAGATATTGTAAAACAAGAAATAGAAAAATTACTAAAAATAGGGTTTATCTATCCAATATCTGATAGTCAATGGGTTTCCCCATTGGTTATTGTTCCCAAGAAGAATGAAAAATGGTGTTTATGTGTGGACTTTAGAGAATTAAACAAAGCCACTAAAAAAGATCATTTTCCTTTTCCATTTATTGATCAAGTAATGGATAACCTAGCTGGTAGTAGTTATTTCTCTTTCTTAGATGGCTTTAGTGGTTATAATCAGATTCAAGTGGCTCTTGAAGACCAGGATAAGACTACCTTCACATGTCCTTGGGGAACATATGCTTATACAGTTTTACCATTTGGACTGTGCAATGCACCAACAACTTTTCAGAGAGCTATCCTGGCAATTTTTGTAGATTTGACTACCTCATGTGTAGAAGTTTATATGGATGACTTCATAGTTCATGCAAAAACATTTGAGCAAGCACTTGAGAGTTTGAATAAATTTTTGCAAAGATGTAAGGATCTTAGGTTGTCTTTGAATCACGAAAAATAGTTCCCTCATGATGATAGAATGGATTGTTCTGGGACATCACATTTCAAAAGAGGGGATAAAAGTTGACCCCAAGAAAATAGAAATTATTCAAAAGATTGAGATCCCTACAATTCAAATTGAAGTTCATAGTTTTCTTGAGCATGCTAGTTACTACAAAATATTCATTGAAGGGTTTAGTAAAATTGTTGAACCTTTGTTTACATTCCTCAAGAAAGACGTGGAGTTTTTTTGGACAAGTGATTGTCAAAAATCATTTGAAATAATTAAACATTCCTTAACTACTGCTCCAATTATCAAAGGACCTATTTGGGGAGTTCCATTTCATATACATGCTAATGCATCTAACTTTGCTATTGGTGCAGTTTTGGGACAAAAAGATGAGAATGAAGCAATGCATGCTATCTACTATATCAGTAAAAATTTGAATCTAGCTGAAAGGAACTACACAACAACTAAAAAAGAGTTCTTAGCAGTAATATATGCAATCAATAAATTTAGGCATTATATTACTGGTTATAAGGTATTCATTCACATAGACCATGCTGCTATTAAATATTTGATGAATAAAGCTGTAGTGGGTGGAAAAATTATAAGATGGCTATTATTGTTGTAGGAATTTGATGTAACAATTGTAGATAAGCCTGGTAAAGATAATGTTGTTGTTGATTTCCTTTCTAGAATTGTTTTGTAGGGTGATCAAGAGCTAGTAGATGACAAATTTCCAAATGATCACTTGTTTGCAATATCAATTCATCCACCATGGTTTGTTGATCTTGCAAATTATCTTGTAACAGGGAAGTGTCCAAATTATTTCAATCCTAAATAGAAAAGAAGATTAATTTGTCAAAGTTCTACATTCCAATGGATAAATGGATTATTATTTAAAATGTGTCTTGATCATGTTCTTCATAGATGTGTTGTTGAAATAGACGTTTATGATTTCATACATGCTTTCCATCATGAGCTAGAAGGAGGACATTATTCAGTAGTCAGAACTGTTCATAAGATCTTAGGAGCTGGTTATTTTTGGCCATCTATGACAAAGGATGTTTCATTCTTTGTTAAGCATTGTGATGAATGTCAATGCATGGGAAGATCTACACCAACAATAGAGATTTCGTTACAACCTCAAAGAGCTCTAGAACTATTTAAGAAATGGGGAATTGATTTTGTGGGACCTGTTGATCTGCCTTCCAAAGGACAACAATATATTCTAGTTTGCACAGACTATGTTAGAAAGTGGGCCAAAGTGAAATCTTTTTCAATGGCAAGGGAAGACAAAGTAGCTGATTTTTTATACAAGCATATTTTGCAGAGATTTGGTGCACTAAGGGAAATAGTTTTAGACCAAGGGACACAATTTTTGTCTAATATGATGGAAGCTTTTATGTATAGGTACTATATGACACACAAAGTCAACACCATATCATCCTTGGGTGAATGGACAAGTAGAGGTTACTAACCAAGAATTGGAAAATATTTTGACAAGGATTGTTTCATTGAGGAAAATAGACTGGGTAGAAAGGTTAGATGAAGCAGTCTGGGAATACAATACAACCTGGAAGACAACTACTGGATTCTCTCCATATGAATTAGTATTTGGAAAAACTCTAGTCATGCCTGTTGAATTTGAATTGTAGACATTGAAAACACAATGGAGGTTGGTATTGACCTGCCTGAAGCAGAAAATAATAGAATTCTACAGTTGAACTGATTGGATGAAATGAGAATGGAAATTCTTTAGCATACAAAAATAATTCAGAAGTAGAGGAAAGAATGACATGATAAAAATATTGTGACCAGACAATTTAAGAAAGGAGGTTGGACACTATTCTTTGACTCCAGATTTCAAGAGCTCAGAGGGAAATTTCATACAAGGTGGTTGAGACCCTATGAAATTGATCAAGTTTTTCAAAATGGAGTTGTTCAAATGATACCAATAGATGGAGAAAGAAGGATCATGCTGGTTAATGGTCATCATTTGAAGATGTATCACAAACCTACATCAAAAGAAGAATTTGTATCAGAATTGCAGAATAGAGTTGAACATTTTTTGATGGAAGATATTCCTTCCATAGGAGAATATGCTCCTGGATAATCTTTTGGAAAGGTATGAATAAGAAGGTAGATTGAAAACCAGAAATGGTAGTTTACCTTCTGAATAAAGGAGATAGATTGAAAACCAGAAATGACAGTTTATCTCTCAAAAAAAAGAAAAAAAAAAAAAGGATGGCTGAAAACCAAAAATGGCAGTCTCCTGATGACTTCTAATGACTCCTGATGACTCCTGATGACTTTTGATGTTCCCAAGGTTCTCTGTAATAAATGTTCTTTTTAATTCTGAGCTCTTTTTGATTAACTCGTTGGAATTTTTTCCAGCTGAGTTAATTGACATGCTCCAATTGACTCTTGCATTTAATAAAAAGGTACACATTTATTATAGATATATTATTTTTGAAATATTACTTTCTGACTTAGTTAATATTATGTGAGATTAAGTAAATATTTTGAGCATAGACATCTCCGCCCATAGTTATTAATGTTGTAATAAATAAGTTTTAATCATTTCAAAATTTGGCGAAGGCATAAGGATTTGGCATTGAAGTGACTGTTGTAATAAATGCAAGTAATAAGGGAGATTTCATATCAGTTCAAAATAAGTATGCTTATGTCAGCATCGCCGCCAACCAACCAAACCATAATTCAAAGTACTGGTTAATATGTGTGGAGCGTCCACAAGGAATGAGGTGAAATATATGCCCAATGTCTTGACACGACATGCATTTTTTTTGAAAAGTGTTGCATCTATGGAAAGAAACGTTCATTTTGCATTTCACTCAACCATTGCATCTGCGATTTTCTCTATTGAAATTGTAGAAGTAAAAAAATAATGGGGCAAAAAGGAAATTCAGAGCCAAAGAACTTCATTTTAGATCCTGAAACAAAGAGATTGCATAGAGATGCAGGGCGGCTTGAGTTTATACATATGTCTGAAGGTTTCAAACTTTATTTAGTTGAAGAATTTGTTATGAACTTTCATGTGAATGTTACCAGAGTAAGAGGGGAAATAATAGAGGTTAGCCTTGTTGTTATAAGTGAACTCTCTGGTATTCCAACTAAAGGTGAGCCAACAAGCAAAGGGCATATAGGTTTTGAGGAATTGGTGTCTGCATTTCATGAAGAAGTAGGAAGGCAGCTAGAAATTTTGTGGCATGAGAGTATCTAGAAAGGAGTTGCTCGCAACAGTCTAGAGGAGCCATGGAAGATAGCTATAATGTGGTTGATGAAATATTTCACCTGTGAGTGGCAGTACAGCATAATCTTAGGGCCAGGAATGCGAATGCTCACACATTTGAGGTATGGAAACACCAGACCTTCCGCAAGAATTAACCTTCTTGCTTTTCTATTCATGCAAATATCTTCTATGGTAGCTAGGGTAGAATTCAGAGGTGTGTCATCCATTAGGTACCATAGTTTGATTCATTTAATTATCAAGCATCATTTCATGAAGAAAGAGTCTAGTAAAGAGGGGTGGTTATAATTTCTGTCAACCCCCATTGTCAAAAAGGAAAAGAAATCCAAAAAGGGACCCACGGTAAAAAAAATTAAAAATTGAGAAAGGAGAAGCTTTTGAAAAAGGATAGAAAAAGGGAAAAAGGAAGCTACAGGAGACTGAAAGGGTAACTCATAGTGCTTTTAAAAGGAAAAGGCATGTGTCACAACAAGAAAACCCTAGTGTTGCTAACACTAATGCTCAAATTCTCATGATTTTCCAGTTGAAACCCTTGGTGCCCCTCAAGACACCTTGAAAAGCCATGAAGAAATCCAAACCCCTATGTGTTCTCCTGAACAACCTGAAAGTCCTCCTAAAGCCCCAATTCCATCTTCACAAAGAACCCCTATTTTAGTATCTCATGGCTCTCCATTTGAAAAGAAATCTCCTCAGATGTCAAAAGAAGATAACCCTATTGGAGGGTCTGATGAATCTTCTTCCCCACCTGTGTTGGTTTTTAAAAGGAGGAAAGGTAAAGAACCAATAACCGAACAAGAAAAATCTCCTCAAATGTAGGAAGAAGAGGAGATGGAAGAAGAAGAAGAGGTGGCTAAGGCCATGGCAGTGTCTAGAATACAAGTAGAATTGGAAGAAGAAAGGAAAAGAATACAATTTCTGGAAGAGAAGTTAAAAATAAAAGAAGAATTGCAACAATCTGTATCCAAGATTGAGAAAATAGAAAAATAAATGATAGAAAAAGAAAGTGTTTTGCAAACACAATTGAATCAAATAGAAAAGGCCTTACAGCAGGATAATGCACAAGTATTAGCTTGAGAAGAAGAGATAGCAATGATCAGTGCAGTGGAAATAGGAAGACTGAAGGAAAAATTGCAACAAAAAGAGGAGCAAGTGAAACAATAGTCAAGTAGATTGCATTATCATGAGGCTTCTACCTCATCTACTCTAAGAAGATACCTCTCTCTAACAACATTAAAGCTTAAGCATGAGAATAATCAATTGAAAAGCCAAAATCAACAACTAGATAAGGAGATTGATGAAGCAAATGAGAGATTACAACAAGTGGTAGAGCTGTCCTCAACAATGTTGTCAATAAGGAAACCTTCAGAGTTATATGCATTGTTTTTGAAAGATTTTTACAGTGGAAAATTAATCAGTTGGCACTAAAAAGAAAATTAGATTATGATGATGACAACGAGTTTCTTATGGATTTTTACAACAACCATCCTACCATTCAAAACCAAATGTGTGAATAATTTTAGCATGGATTTCTCCTTGGTAATTTTCCACAATATTTTTTGAATGTTTACATTAGAGAGTTGCAAATCAGATCTTTTGTGTCTTTATTGTAGAACCAAGTTGAGTGGGAAAATAGGATAGATCAGTACAAAGAAGCACAAATGAAATTAGGAATTCCAATGAGGAATGAAACTCCCTGGTCTATGGCTTTCAGAGCCTCATTCAGATACTTTGCACTGGGAGATAATGTGACACCGGTCTATAGAAGAAATTTGACTAAAAGCATTCGAGTTTTCAGAAATGTTCAAGATCATCTCCCACACAGAGCCTTGAATACAACAAGAGAAAGGTACAACAACATTCTAGTGTCATTAAGGAGAGAACCAATCTCTCCAAGAAACATTACTTGGAGTCTCACAAGAGTGAGATATTTGATACAAGTCATAGAGGATCATAATACCAATTGGGTTGGAATGAGGTTGCGACCACCCTTGCTCATAGCACCTGCACCTACATTGAATGCTCCACTACATTTTATTGGACAAAATTTGAGAGATTGTTTGAGGAGAATTTAAGAAAAAAATGGATATGCTCATCAAAGAACATTCCTGCAATATGTGCAGTAATGTGGTGATCTGGTTATCTAGTTGGTAGGCAAAAATAGGGATTTTCCAGATCCTCAACCATGAGGACATGGTTGACAATAGGAGGGGGAGAATGTTGAGTGCTCATGATGAAACTTTAATTAATCCTTTTTATGTTTTCAAAGATTTTATTATATATTAATTAACTATGTTGGTGGTAGACTATATGCTTGAATGTTTGTTTGTTTTTGCCTTATATTTAACTACTTGGAGTTATATTAGGAATGATATTTTGCATTAAATGTCTTGCTTTTTAATGATGATTAATGATGAAATGTTTATGCATTGTGAGATCCTTTTCTGTCATAATAGCATCCTATCTTTGAGGATTCTGTTTGGTTGATTAAATGATGACTTCATGAGGTGGACGTGTTAAACTCCCTGTTTAACAAACTTGAAATTTGTCTTGCTCCTAATCACTCCAGCTGGATCCTGATGAGTGCTTCTAAATTAACTTCTTCAGTCAGTTTGTGAACTCCCTGTTCAACTATTATCATGTGGCGGATTTCTTTATGGCACTTTCATTCTGTTTAGTTTAGTTTTTTCTGCTTTGCATCTTGGCAGGTTGCTCTAGTTTTTGTATTCAAATAAGTGGATATTCTTATAAATATCCATCCTTAGTTTTAGTTTGGGAGTTAGTTAATCTTTCGCTTTATCATTGTAATGTTGGTAATCTACACTTTTGTTCTACTCGCCTATTTTATCCAATTGGAATGCAAATAAGGAGTTGATTTGGATCTCAATGTTTAGGTCCCACCAGAGGAAGAGCAGGGCCCACTCAACCGAAGGAGATGACCTTGTGTTATGTTCTTTGTTTCAGTTGATTTATGCTTAATTCAATTCAATTGGAAAGTAGGAATATTGATCTTTGTTTAATCATTGTTAGTAAATGTGATTACTTATATTCTTAGATTAAGTTCATTGTGTTCTCAAAATGGTTCATTATGCTTTACTGTAGATTTATATTCACTCATTTACTATAGATTTAATTACTGTTTATAGGAATTAGACTCATCAGTTATTTTCAAATGCATGTAGTTTTAATGGAAGAGACAATGATGACTTATGGAAAGATGAAACTGAAGCTTGTTTAGAATTTGTTCATGGAATTTAGTATTATTTCTTTCTAGGTTAATATTTATTTTTTGTAAACGTAAATATATTCCTTTTGCAAATGTAAATAGATTTCCTTTCCAAGTACATTTCAATTCTGCATTTTAGATTAAGAGTATATTCAGTTTTTAGCTTAATTCTTCCATGAATCGATTGCAATTAAGTCAAATGAAGTTTGAACTATGTTAGTTGAGTCTGAATAATCGTTAGTTAAGAGTTAAGTTAGGATTAAGTCTTTAGAATCAATTAGAAAATAGTTGTTAAGATCCACTCCTGTGAGCTCCTGAAAGCTCCTGACAGAGCTAAATCACAACCAAAAGTCATTGTTTATAGTGAAAAACCCCCTAATTCATGGAAACACCCTTATCACATACATCTCTAAGACACACCCAGTTCGACAATTGAAATATTAAATGATGCAAGAAGTGACATCAACGACCTTGCCCATCAGGTTGTGTTAAAAATGTTTTGAACCAGCCACACAAAGAGGTATAAAACACCTAACATTCCACTGCTTCGTGAACCATTTTTAATAAAAATTTCCTACACTCAATAAAGCAAGTATTTTACATGGTAATATTACAAAAATATCTTACAAAATACAAATTGAAATGATGCTCAATTTCCCCCATTCCTTCTTTTGTAAATCCTTATGGACATCCTCGAGAGATCCTGGGAATGAGTCAATAAAATAAATCATAAAAATAAGACTACAAAAAGGTAAAACAATGTTGTTATATCACTTGCCATATCTGTTTGGGGTAGGTCTATTATCAGTTGTTGATCATTCTATTGTAGGAACGGATCTATTAAGGCATATCTCGGGATGTTGTTGGGATTTGTCAAAAAGATAGGAAGTTGATGCTCTAGCATTTGTTCACGTCTATTTGTAATCCAATCCATGCAATTGTTTTGCTTGAAAGTTCTAGATTTTGATGTTTGCTCTGTTTGTTTTGTCAAAGGGTGAGTGTGACAATTTCATTTATTATGGATGAATCTTTATTGCAGATTGTGATGATGGGGTTGGGAATTTTTTTTTTAATGTTTTATGTATTTTATGATGTTTTTGTTGTTTTTAGGGGACTAACCTAGGGCCTTAGGGGATCATGAAAGATAATCCTTTCCTACATTGTACATGTAGAGGCTCGTAGTTTGCTTGGTTTGAATGTTTTTGACCTTTTTCTGTTTTGTGGATGTTTTTGGATTTTAGATTTTTTGACTATTTTTGGATTTTGTATTTTTTGACTAGCTTGAAATAAAGCATGTTAGAGGCCTAAGGGGACTGACCTAGGGTCTTGGGGGATATTGAGCCTTTCCTACGTTGTACAAAAAGAGACCATGTAGTTCGGACATTTGACTCAAAGCATAAATTGTTTTTGGATAAACAACATTGATAATCTGGATTGATATTCCACTTTTGTGTCTAGAGGATATGTTGCAGGAAATCAACTTGAACTAGTTGTGAGGTTCAACAAAATGTTAATATCTTAGACTATTTGAGTGAAGGAATAACCCAACAATGTTGTTTTGTTTTTAATGTTTTTCAAATGTTTTTTTTTTACTTTTGTTGTTTTCTAGATGTTTTTGATTTTTTTTGTTTTGACCATGTTGGGATACTCAAGGATCTAATCCACAACCAACTTTGGGAGGTTTCCCCCATTTGAAGACAAGACTAATTTCCTTTATTAATGACAAGCCATGGTTGGATAGACTATTTTATTATGAAATAGATGGGTGTATGTTGTGGATAGTACCGATAGATAATGATGCAAGTTTTATTCAAACATAGCACCTGTTTTCTAGGTTTTCACTATGGTACCTATTCTAGGAGTGCCACAAAGTGGTTTTCACTCAAAGAATGTTTTATTTCTCTTTACTATTTTTCTTTCTTTTTTGATTTTTTGATTTTTTTTTATCTTTTTTCTATTTTTTTGGATTTTTACCATCTTTCCTAGGGTATTCTGACGTGCTTCATGTGTAGAATTTCTTGAGGTGGTTGTTGTTCAGTAATTCAACTAAGGGTTCTCCTTCAAGAGTAGCCAACTGATATGCCCCAGAGCCGTAGCTTGTTGTGATGATGAACAAGCCTAACCAGTTGGGTTCAAATTTTCCTTTTTCATCCTGATTTAGTTGTACCTTTTGATTCTCTTTGAGGACTAAGTCACCAACTTGAAAGTCCCTGTCCCTGATCTTTTTGTCATAGTTTTGTTTGAGCCGATTATGATAAACCTGCAGATGGTTTAACACACTCAAACACTTTTCATCTAGGAGCTCTAATTCATTTAGTCTTGCTACCGTGTATTCTTCATTACTGACCATTCCTTTCAATGAAAATCTCAATGAGGGGATTTCAACCTCGATAGGTAAAACAACCTCTGATCCATAGACCAAGGAAAATGGTGTGGCACTAGTAGGTGTTTAGATGTTGGTTTGATAAGCCCATAGGCCTGGATTTAGCTGCAAATGCCAATCACGACTGATTTCATTAACAACCTTTTTGGGTATTTCAATATGGTTTTGTTAGACGCCTCATCCTGACCGTTTCCTTGGGCGTAATAGGTCATGGAAAATTGGGAACAAAATTCTTGGACATCCCGATTCTTGAATGGGGTCCCATTGTTTGTTATTATCATTTGGGGAATTCCATACCTGCAGATTAGATAATTTTGATATATGTTTGCCAGTGATATAGGTCAATGGAATTGCCTCTATCCATTTAGTGAAATACTATGTTTTTGTGATAATGAATTTGTGCCCATTAGATGAGGTAGGTGATATCTTGCCTACCAAATCTAATTCCTGTTGTGAGAAAGGCCATGGTGTGGTGATGGGTCTCAGTTCCTGTGTTGGTGCATGAATGAGATCCCTATGTTGTTGACATTTCCAACACTTTTTGGAGAATTTTATGCATTCATGTTCCATGGAGGGCCAGTAGTATCCTATTTTGAGCAACTTTTGGACTAGGTTAGGTCCGTTAGAGTGAGACCCAAAAACACCTTTTTGTTCTTCTTGTAAGGTTGTTTGTGCTTCTTCTATGTTAAGGCACTAGAGTAACATACCATCTAAACTACGACAGTATAGGGTATCTCATAGGATGGTAAATCAAGAAGTCCTACGGGTGAAGGTTTTCTTTTGAGTGGTTGTTAGGTCAAGTCATATGATATCGTGCTGGATATAGTTAAAAGTAACTTGTACCATGGGGAGTTAGGGCCAACAACAACACATACCAATTCTAATTCTAGGATGTCGAATGTAGACACAAGCAACTGTTCCATAAGGAACTCATACTTAGGCACATTTTTTGGAATATCAAGAAGTGAGCCTGTTGTTTCCATTGTGTTGGTAGCTCTATTGTTGATACGTGGAACTTGCTCAAAAGTTATTTTGACAAAGTAATCCTTGAAGCTGTCCACCATCTGGTATTCATCATTCACCTATCTGATTACTAGCTAAGAATCTTCGAAGATATGTAGCTCCTTTATTCTCCATTCAATAGCAATTTTTAGCATTATGATCAAAGCTTCATATTTTGAGATGTTATTTGTGCAAGGGAAAGAAATCCTATAAGCCTTGGGTATAATATCTCCATGTGGTGTAAGAAACAAAACACCTTCTCTAGAGCCATGCTGAGTGTGGGATCCGTTGAAGTAGAGAGTCCAATGGCCTATCTATTCTATCATCAAGATACTCTCATCTGGAAAGTCTACCCTGTGAGGTTTGTGATCTTCTATGGGTTCTTTGACCAACTAGTATGCTATGATTTGTCCCTTGATAGATCTATCCATGTAATCTATATCAAATTCACTCAATATCTTACCCATTTGGTGATTCAGCTTGCTAGGGTTGCTTTTTCTAGTAGGTACTTGAGTGGGTCTACCTTGGAAATCAGCTTGACTTTTCTATTCAGGATGTAGTGTCTCAACTTTTGTGTTGCAAATACAACTAAGAGACATGCTCTTTCTATGGGTGAGTAGTTTAGTTCATAGCCCACTAGTGTTCTGCTGATGTAGTAGACTACCCTTTCTTTATTTTCATCATCTAGTTGGGCTAGGAAAGCTCCTAATGTTGCTTGTGTGGTAGAAACATATAATATCATTCCCTTGCCTGGAATGGGTGGAATGAGTATGGGAGGAGTAAGTATGTATTCATTGACCCGCTTAAATGTTTGGTAGCATCTTCCATCCTAGTTGAAGGTGGCATCCTTGTGTAGGAGATGAGTAAAAGGGTGACATTCGTCTACCAGTTGTGTGATAAATCGCCTAATGAACTGCAACTTTCCTTGTAAACTCCTTAGTTGTTTCATTGTTTTTGGTGGAGGCATATCTAGAATAGCTTTTACCTTTGTAGGATCCACTTTGACCCTCCTTCTTGATACTATGTACCCTAACAGTTTGTTGGATGTTAATTCAAACACACATTTCTTAGGGTTGAGTTTCATATTGTACTGTTCAAGCCGAACAAACACCTTTTCCTGGTTCATCAAGTGATCTTCCCTTTTGAATGACTTTGCTAGAATGTCATCCACATAGTCCTCCATGATGGTGTGAAGAATATCATGGAATATGGTCATCATTGCTCTTTGATAAGTCACTCATGCATTCTTTAGACCAAATGGCATTACATTCCAGCAAAATGTTCCCCACGCACAAGTAAATGTTGTTTTGTGTTGGTTATTTGGAGAGATCTTTATCTAGTTGTATCCAGAGAAACCATCCATTAAGGATAGCATCTCATGCCCTGCTATTAGATCCACAATCATGTCTATGCTTGGTAATGGGGGGTCATCCTTTGGACAAGCCTTGTTCAGGTCCCTAAAGTCTATGCATATTATGATGCCCCCAATAGGCTTTGATACTAGTACTAGATTTGATATCCATTGTGGATATTTGATGGGTCTGATGAAACACACATCTAATAGTTTCTTTAGCTCTAATTTTACCAATAATGCAATCTGAGGATGCATTTTTTTGAGTTTTTGCTTGATAGGATTTTCTCCAGGTATTATGGCTAAATGATGTACCACTAATGCTGAATCTAGTCTAGGCATGTTAGCATAGGTCCAGGAAAAGTTTACCTTTCTCTCATTGATGAAAGCTGTGAAATTTTCCTCCTCTTTAGGATCAAGTGATGCCACATGGGATATTATCTTTGGGTTTTCTATTGTTCCAACATTTATGGGTTCTGATTATTATACTAAGAGCATTGATCTTTCCCGATATTTTGATATGGGGAGATTGAACCCTCCATAGTCGAGTGCCTCTGGGAGGTTTTCACCTTTGGATGTGTCCTTTATTTTCTTCTTTTCTGGATTCGATAGAGCCACAATGTGGTTTTCTCTAGGGGATCTCATCCTTATGTTTTTTCTTTCACTTTTGTGATTGGAAGATTCAATCTCTCCACCAAAGTATGCCTCATGTTTGAGCTCCATGATGAACTCTGCTTTGTAATCTCCTGCTCGTACATCTATTCGAAGTCCCATGAATATGCAATTGTCTCATCATTCTGGAATTGATCCAGAATAGGTGTATGTTTTTGTTGATCCCAATCTATGAGTTGCGGGTAATAGAGTGGGAGGCTATTATCTTGGTCTAAAAAGCTTATGGAAGTGGGTGAAAGGGTCAGTATGGCTTTGGTGTCTTTCTCCCATTGGGTATCTAGGTCGTCATTGCTAGAAGTAGAGGAATCATATCCAGTGATGAAGAAAGGGGAATCCCACTCCTATTCATTAGAGTTAGTTTCGAAATGATAGTAGATGTTGGGAATGGTCTCAAGGCTTTGGAGAGGGAACCTATCTATTTGAAAGTGGTCAAACAGGTCTTCTATAGGTAAGTCATTGTCCATTATATGGTAGATATCTAGTGTCTCAATGTTAGCAGAAGTTTCTTGTTTCTTATAAGAGGTTTGTTTGGCCTTTGGAGTAACCACTTATTTTGTCTTATAATCTAGTCCCACATTTTTTTGTCTATATTCCACTATTATAGGCTCCCATTAGCCTTGTTTGTGCAGCCCCAGGCCACCGGTTCCTTGATAGCCCATGTGTTTTTCCATTCGATAGCCCCTATTGTAAGGATCAATAGCTTTTGGCTTTTCTAGCTCTTTTGAGTCTTCTTTTTAGATCATAGATGAAAAATCCTCTTGGAAGACTTCTTCATCCTTCATGTCCCCCCACTTGATGAAAATCATGGGTTTAGCTATCATTTGTGCCTTCTGAGCATGTTTGATCTCTTTCAGCCCTCCATAGATTTTGGGTGTTGGTGGAAGCATACCAATGCAAAATTCTTGGCTAAAATGATAGTTTCCATTTCTCTTGTCAAGTATTTGAATCTTGGATTCTATTTTCAGTTGCTCACTTGGTGTGTTTTTGGTTGAGGTTTATGGGAGCATGGAAGGTTCAACATATGAGAATGAGTGGAAGGCTATATCATTTCTAGGAATGTGTTGGATTTTCTTATATTTTTCCTATAGCTTTGTACAAAAGTGGAAAGGCTCAGGGTTGGCATATAGGGTTACCTCTTTTCCTTCATGGGAAAAATCTAGGCACTAGTGAAAGGTGGATGGTACCAATTGTAATGCATGGATCCAAGGGAATCCAAGGAGAATGTTATATGGTAATTCAAGATCAAACACTTGACAAGTTGTTTCTGTGAGGACTAGTCCTATCTATACAGGTAGCTTGATTGTTCCTTTAGAATTTATTTCAAGGTCATTGTAGGCCCTTATGGTGAGACTCTTGCCTTTGTCTATCACGTCATCAAAATACCCCAATTGTTTGAAAATTTTTAAGGTACAAATGTTTAAACCCACACCATTATCTATCAGTACTCATTTGACCATGGTTTTATGAACACCAACCTCTATGTAGAGGGCTTGGTTGTGGAATTTTCTTTAGGGTAGATCTTTCTTGGAAAATATTAAATAATTACTTGTGATCTTTCCAACCATGGCTTGCAACTAACTATGATCGAGGTCATTAGGGACTGACATTTCTAATGCCTTTTCAAGTATTTACCTATGTGTTGGTGATAGTTTTAGCAACTCCAGGATCGAGATTAAAGTGAGGGTTTTCTTTAGCTATTCCATAATGTTGTAGTAATTGGATGACTTGATTGTGTGTTTTGGAGGGGATCCTTTTATTGTAACCCTCCCTCGACAGGTAGTTATGTTACAGTTGTTGTTTCCCCCTCTTATAGTTACTACAATTTCCCTAATAGAGTTCCTAAACCCTTGTCCCCATAGGTATATTTGGCATTATGGTAACCTTGGTCTTTTCCCTTGTCATTCCTTTTCTAGTGGTTTGGGACTGGGTTGTTGTATATCTGCAAATTTTTATTCCTAGGATGATATTCAACATCTACCTCCCCTTTGTCTATCAAGTCTTGGATGAGGTGCTTGAGTCTCATGCGATTTTTCATGGTGTGTCCTTTGATCTTGTGAAATTCACTCAAGTCATTTTCATTGTACCATGGTATTTTAAAGTTAGGTTCCTCATAATTTGTGTGATCATTAGGCTTGATTAGGTTTTGTTGTATGAGCTTCCACCTGACTGTCTCAATAGATTCTCCTAGTACCATGAACTACCTCCTTGGTTGGTCATACTACTTTTGTTGTCCTCCCTGATTTGTCTATTGGTTTATAAACTGATTGTTGTTGGGATAGGTTATTTGGTTGCTTTTCATGTTGTTGGGACCATATCTTGTTTTTGCTACCTATAGTTTGTTTTGAAGTGTGTTTGGTGCATTCCATAGTGCTCTTCTATCAACTACTCCATCACTTGTGACATTTTTGTTCTTAGCCTAGACTTTAGGTTTTTTCGTTTGAACTAGAGGGATTGACTTTTGAGCTATCCATCTTGAGGGCTCCCTTGGAAATGAGGGATCTCTCAATATTTAATCCATTCTTGATGGTTTGTTCAAAGTCTGCTGGACATAACATT
>VDFB02270651.1:160857414-161087287 GCA_007258455.2 Sequoia sempervirens | reverse complement strand
CTAGGTAGTCCACTTATAACAATAATAGTTAATGAGGTAGAAACACCTATTTCTTTGGTGGACCTTGGAGCATCCATTAAGGTGATGATTGTTGATGTGATGGAAAAACTAGGACTTATTGATCTATGCCCCACAACTATAGTTTTATAGATGGAAAATCAATCCATAGCTATTCCCAAGGGTATCATTGAAAATGTCCTTGTTAAGGTGGATGGATGGGAATACCCAGTAGATTTCCAGATAATTAAATCCCTTACACCCAAAGAAAGTTACCCAATAATTTTGGGATGACCATGGCTAGCTACCGTTGCAACCAAAATTGACTGCATTAAAAATCTTGCTAAGAATGATGGCATCATCATTTCCTTGGCTCAAGTTTGGTAATGATGATGCCATCATTCTTAGCAAGTTTTTTGAAAGCCAATAATTCATGATGGCATCATCATTACCAAGGCTAACAAAGGAAATGCGGTGGTAATCCTTGACAAGGAATTTTATGTCTCCAAAATGATTGACCACCTCTCCAATAGTGGCAGCTATAGAACCCTCCCTAGCAACCCAATCTCTAAGGTTGTCAAAAAAGTAAAACTTGTCATCTCCCTTTCTTCCTTTGATGATGCCACCAAGAAGCATCTCATCCCTCATAAAGAGTTCACCCCGCGCATTTATGGAGCCCCAAAAATTCACAAACCAAGCATCCCACTCAGGCCAATTGTTGACACCTCCCATTCCCACACCTATAATTTAGCCTCTTTCCTCACTAAGTTGATCTCTCCTCTTGTAGGAAACACTGATTCTTTCATCAAAGACTCCAACCATTTTGTCAATTTCATTCACGACAAAAATATTGAAAGCAATGAAATCTTGGTTAGCTTCGATGTGGTCTCCTTGTTCACTAAAGTCCCCATTGGGCACTCTGTGGAGTTAGTCAAGCGTAAAACCAATCCTAAAATTGCTTCTCTTGTAGAAATTTTCCTTCGTTCCACTTTCTTCACTTTTCAAAAGAGTTTCCGTGGGCCCCCCCTTATCTCCTATCATAGCCACTCTTTACATGTAGTATTTTGAGGAGGCAGCCCTCAATTCCTTCCCTCTTAAGCCTCGCTGGTGGAAACGATATGTAGACGAAACCAATGTTTGTTGGCCTCACGGCCATGACCAACTTGAAATTTTCCACTCCCACCTAAATAGCTTGGTTGATTGCATTAAATTTACCAAAGAAGTTGAGTCCAACAACCAACTTCCTTTTCTTGATGTCCTCATCATCAAGAAAGAGAATGGTTCCTTGGCTTGACGCGTTTTCAAAAAATCCACTCATACTGACCTCTACCTTCATGCTTCTTCCCACCACCATCCAACTCAAAATTTTGGTGTCCTCAATACTCTCACAACCCGATCTTACCACATTTGTGATAAAGACCACATCGATCTTGAACTTTTACGTCTTTATTGTGTCTTCAAGCTCAATGGCTATCGCAATAAGCAAATCCTCAAATCTTTTCAAGTGGCCAAAAATCGGGCTAATCTTGCCCCCAAGACTAATTTTTCCAAAGATTTCTAGTTTTCCACCCTCCCTTATATTGAAGGCCTCTCCAACAAGATTTCCAAAATTCTTCACAAGAAAGGTATCTCTTGTGCCTTCAAGCCCTTATCCACCACTAGGAATCTCATCCCCTCTTCCAAAGATCCCTTACCTTCACTTCTCCACTATGGAGTGTACAATATTAATTGCTCTTGTGGGACCCCGTATATTGGAGAAACCGATTGATCCATCAACACTAGAATCAAGGAACAAAGTGCTGATATCCAACATGATAGAATCTCCAAATCAGCTCTTGCAGAGCATTCCCACCACACCAAGCACCACATTTTCCTTGAGAACACCCAAGTGATAGTTAAAGAAGATAATTTTTTCAAGCGCAAACTTCAAGAAGCCATTTCCATCAAAAACCATGCTATCAATCTCAATCGGGATGAAGGTTGGAAATTAAGTCTAACTTGGCACCCCCTGTTAAACTCCCTCCACTCCTACCCTCCCCCTTGGTTGTTCTACCCTCTCTCCATCTCTTCTCTCTACCTTTCCTTGCCTCACTCATCTTTAAATTCTTGTGCTCTTTTTAATTCTTTCTTTTTTCTTCCTATTTTCACTTTAAGTTTTTTCTTTTTTCCTTATGTTCCCCCTCTGTCTTCGTTTTGGTTTGTCTTTGCTTGCTTTTTTTCTCTTTTTTTTCTTTCGGTTTGTCTCTCCTTCCTTTTGTTATTTTTATTGTGTTGCTTCAATGTTATTTCTTTCTTTTCCTTTGGACATTATAATTCTTCTTGAAATTTTTTTATTTCTTTTCATTATTTTTTTATCTTTCTTCTTGTTATTGATTATAAATATCAAGGTTTTTATTATCAATTTAACCTTATTTTATTGTTCTCTTTATCTATAATTATTCTCTTTATTCTTGTTTTTGTTTCTTTTCCTTTGTTCTCTTAATTTGTAATTTGACATTATAATTCTTCTTGATATTTTTGTTTTATTTTTATTTATTTTCATTATTTTTAACTTTTTTCTTGTTATTGATAATAAATATTAAGGTTTTTATTATCAATAACCTTAATTTATTGTTCTCTTTATCTATAATTGTTCTCTTTATTCTTATTTTTCGTTAATTAAATTTTTTAAGTTTTTTGTTATCAATAACCTCAATATTAAGGTTATCATTATGTTCTCATTATTAATAACTTTAATATTAAGGTTATCATTATTATCTACCTTAATATTAACTAATTTTTTAGTTTTATTTTTCTTCTCATTATTTTATTTATCCTTCTCCTTTATTCTTATATTCTATTATAGTAAGCCAAATTTTTGTGGGTTCCATATAGTTTCTTTCTTTTCACTTTTTGTCTTACCCCTTGTTTTTCCCCCCTTTAATTTCACATATCCTTATTTGATTTGTTTGGTATATTCTTTTTATATTCATATTTTATTTGATTTCTTTGATTTTTTATTCATTTCTCTTAGCACTTCAACCTCACCCTTTATAAGACTTGATCTGCATTCCCATTTCATTTCTTCCTCTTCCTGATGATGGATCATTGTATGTGATCCAAAATGCCGATACAAAAATTTACACAGTTGAATCCAAAAGCTTTATATTATAACTTCATGGACTATGGAAAACTCATACTAGCCACTTAGATACAAAAATTTACACAATTGAATCCAAAAGCTTTACATTATAACTTCGTGGAAAGTCTTACCATGAATTCAAGCAATGAAGAGATGATGGACGTAGAAGAAATCCTAGGACACCCAATCAACATAGATCATGCAGAATTTGATGATGCCAGTTTCATCAGATTACCTTGTCCTTTGATGAAATTAGTTCCAAAAACTCATCATTTCTTTGTAGATGTTTCCCGGCTTCATAAAATAGTACTGCATAGCTGTCCTCTTAACAACCTGATAAGGCCCATGTACACTATCACATCCAACCATCCGGGAGTCAAAACCATTATGTTGCTACCAGGAAAAACCTTGAACATCAAAAATTGGTTGAATGAGATGGAAGAACACAGATTGTTTGACACCCTGGTGAATAGATCTAAAGTGTTCACCTGGGACTATACATATATGAGAGGAATACACCCTAGTGTGTGTACACATCATATCTATACCGAGGGTGTTTGACCTATTCGCCAACCACAACATAGACTCAATCCTGCTCTAAAAGACATCGTTAAAACTGAGATTGAGAAATTCTTATAGATAGGGTTTATCTACCCAATTTATGACAGCAAGTGGGTGTCACCCTTGGTTGTAGTTCCAAAGAAGAATGGGAAGTGGAGAGTGTGTGTAGACTATAGGGAGCTTAACAAAGCAACACACAAAGATTATTTCCCTCTACTATTCGTGGACCAAGTGCTGGATAACTTGGCTAGGAGGAAATATTTTTCATTTTTGGATGGATTTAGTGGATACAACTAGTTACAAGTAGTAGTAGAAGACCAGGATAAGATGACCTTTACCTGCCCTTGGGGGACATTTGCATATCAGGTTCTTCCCTTTGGGCTATGTAAGGCTCTTGCAACATTTCAAAGGGCCATCCTAGCTATATTTGCTAAGTTGGTAAATGAGTGTGTGGAAGTTTACATGGAAGAATTCACTATATATGGTTCAACTTTCAATGAAGCCATCAAGAATATATACAAGGTGTTAAAATGGTGTGAGGATCATCATTTGTCCCTAAGTCATGAGAAATATTTGATCATGGTGGAACAAGGAATAGTGTTGGGACACCATATTTCAGCCGAAGGGAATAAGGTTGATCCTAAGAAAATCTAAGTCATACAACAACTTGAGATCCCAAAAACTTAGACTGATGTCAGGAGTTTCTTAGGGCATGCTGGATACTACCGAAGATTCATAGAAAACTTCATTAAAATTGTAACGCCTATGTTTTATCTCCTTTAGAAGAACATAGATTTAATTTGGATGCCTGAGTGTTAGTCTTCATTTGAAATTATCAAGGAGAAACTCATCTCTACCCCTATCCTTCGAGGACCTAATTGGAGCTTTCCATTAGATATTTATGCTGATGTGTTTGATGACGCCATTGGAGCAGTTCTAGGGAAAGAAGATGAGAATGGGGGAAAATATATTATATACTTCATCAACAAGAATTTGACACCAACAGAAAAGAATTATACCACAACAAAGAAGAATTCTTGGTTGTAGTTCATGCAATCAAGAAATTTTGACATTATGTAACGAGCTATAAGTCACAGTGCATATAGATCACTCAACCATTAAGTACCTCTTGAAAAAATTGGTGGTAAATGCAAGGATAATTAGGTGGTTACTTCTCTTGGAATTCAATGTCACAATTGTTGAAAAACCAAGAAAATCCAATGTAGTCACAAATTTCTTATCACAGATTAAATATGATGGTGACTATGCTCCGGTACAAGACAAGTTTCTAGATGAAAAATTGTTTTCCATCTCCATTAAAACCCCCTGGTTTGCTAACATTGCTAATTATTTGGCCACAACAGAAGTACCACCTCACTTCTCATCAAAACAAAATAAATGCCTCATTAGAGAAAGTGCCCCTTTCAAATGGATTAATTGGATTTTGTTTCGATGTAGAACTGATATGGTTTTATGACGGTGTGTTAGGGCAGACGAGACCTATAGTATCCTAAGAGCCTATCATGATGACCCTTCAGGAGGGCATTATTCTGCTAAGAGGAAAAATCACAAGATTTTGGGAGTGGGATACTACTGGCCTTCAATGCACAAGGACATCAAGAAATATTTTCACCGATGTGATGAATTCCAAAGGGTAGGAAGACCAACTACCTCTAATGAAATTCCCTTGTAGCCTTAGGTAGTCCTTGAACCATTTGAAAAATGGGGATTGGATTTTATCGGCCCAATAGACCCTCCTTCACAATGAAAAGAATACATTATGGTTTGTTCCGATTACTTGACTAAGTGGGTGGAAGTTGCTAGGGAGGAACAGGTAGCTGATTTCCTCTACAACAAAATTCTCCTCAAATTCAAAGCTCCAAGGAAAATTGTCACAAACCAGGGCCCCCAGTTTATGTCTAAAGTTTTGTTGGCATTCACAGATAATTTCCAAGTAATTCACAAGAAGTCCTCACCCTACCACCCACAAGAAAACAGACAAGTTGAAGTCACTAATAGGGAGTTGGAAAACATTTTAACAAAAATAGTTTCTTCAGGAAGGAAAGACTAGGCTAGGAAACTACCAGAAGCTGTTTGGGCCTACAACACCACTTGGAAATCAACTACTAGCTATAGTCCCTATGAGTTAGTCTTTGGGAAGAAACCCCTCTTACCCATTGAATTTGAACTCCAAACCCTTAGAACAGCCATGGAATTGGGCATGGATCTTAAACAAGCCCAAATTGAGAGAGTTTTATAGCTTAGTGAACTAGACAAACTTTGTTTGGATGTCGTCCATCAAACTGAACTAGTCCAACCACAACGTAAGGTTTGGCATGATAAACATATCAAAGAGAAATAATTTCATATTGGAGATTGGGCATTATTGTTCGATTCCAGATACAAGGATCATAAAGGGAAACTCAAGACACATTGGCTTGGACCATACAAAATTTTTGAAGTGTTTTCCAATGGTTCGGTCTAGCTAAAACCTATTGATGGTGATACCTGAACTCTTCTAGTTAATGGGAACCAATTACACATCTACCATAAGCTTGTTAATAAAGAAGAGTTTACAAAAATGGTAGAAACATAGGGAAAAATCCACTGCATTGACTCTATTGTGGTAGGTTCAATATAGTTTTGTCAAATAAATCATCAAATAAATAAATAAATAAATTTTCATTTTAGAATGTTTCTTCAATTTCTTCATCAACTTCACCATTTGGACTTGATTAAAATTTTGTCTATATTTTGTAGGACTTCATCTTTTGGAAAACACAATTTCGGCGCACCCTGATATGATGCTCTAGAACTTGTAACTACAATGCTTTGGAACATGTACAATGGACTTGTTCCGCTCCTTGTCCTGATCCTGCATTCTGATGCATCACCCAATGATGCTTCAGGAAGCCAAGGCCAAAATGTCACATCTTTCTTCCTTCCGATGAAATCTTTTCAATGATGCTCAAGAATTTTGTTGTTTCTTCCTTCTGGTAGCATATTTCCAGTAATGCTCTGGAATTCTACTCTAGTGCTCCAAAAATTTGTTCAAACGCTCTAGAATTTTGGTTGTTGCTCTGGCTACATCTTTCAACGATGCTCAAGAAATTTTGGTTGCTGCTTTGGCTGCATCTTTCAATGATGCTCCAAAAATTTTAGTTGTTGCTTCGGCTGCATCTTTCAATGATGCTCTAGAAATTTTGGTTGTTGCTCTAGTTGTATCTTTCGATGATGCTCCAAAAACTTTGGTTGTTGCTCTGGCTACATCTTTCGATGATGCTTCAGAAGCTTTGGTTGTTGTCCCAACTGCATCTTCCCAATGATGCTCTAGAATCTTCGATCTTGTTACCATGTTCCGATGACATCTCTCTACGATGTTCCAAAAATTTCGTTTCCTCTACTTCAGTTGCATTTTTTGGTAATGCTTTGGATTTTGGTAAGTTTTTTCTTTCCAGTCTTTTGATTTTTTCTAAGTTTTGTGCATGTCCATCATTTAATTTTATGCTGCTTCGAGATCTACTCCCTAATAATTATTCTGCCACATCATACTGAATCTTTTCATAATAAATAAAATTATTATGACACCTTTTTGTCATAATAATTTTCATTGCCATTTCAACCATCCCATCCGTGTCATTATTATCCACTTCCACCCTCACCAACCATATGACTATCCAATTATGCCAGCATAGGTGAGTGATGTTCGATCTAATGACAAGACATAAGGTGCATGCAAATTTATTTATTTAAAAAGTTAGTACTTATTTTGAATAAAGGATAATTAATTAGCATGACCCGTTCCTTCTTGCAATTTTGAAACTTGTGCCTTCACATGATTACTAAAAGTACGACAATAGTTGTGTAATTCCCCATGAAAACTCATCATAATTACTCAGTAAGGTGACAAGAAAGGTGATAATTAACTCCTCCTCCATTGGGTATATCAACAGAAAATTCCTTTCCCATTTGCAATTCAGTATGGAAAGAATTACAGAGTTCTACATAATTTCATCGACTAGCAAAGAAAAAAAGAGAATGGGAGGAGCTAAGAAGAAGTCTGAGCCAACTTCTGCAGCTCCATTATTGGCATTGGACAATATTTCAACTTCATTTTAGAAAGTCGGGTGGCTGGAATTCATGAAGCAATTTGAAGGGTACACAGAGCAGCTCATGAAAGAATTCATCGAGAATTTCACAGATGGGCAGACCTTGGTGTGTGGAAAGTGATTTTGGGTAAGTACGAAAACCATTGATCATCTTTTCGGTCTCAAAAATAAGGGAATTTATTTGAATGAAAATTCCCATGTTCCCTATCAAAAATTGATAGAACTATTTCATAGGGAAGGGGAACCCCAACTTGTAATGACCATAAACACCAAGGGACAAAATAAGAGAATCCATAGAATGTCTCTTCTAGAACCTTGGAGGACTATTGTAGCCTAGATAATTAAGTATTTCACCTGTGAGGGATAGATACTATAGTAGTGGGACCCCCTTTTTGTTTGTTGACTCATTTACACCACGACATTGAGGACCCTTCTCTTAGGGTAAATTTATGAACCTTCCTATGTCATTCAGTCACCTCTATGATGGAAAAGTACAAATTTGGGACAAAGCCCCTCAAACATCACAGTCTCATACAGTTAACATGTAAATATCATTTCCGCAAAAATCCATAAAATAAAAAATCCATAAAATAGATTGCTTGGCAAAAAGAAAGTTCCTTGGAGGCTGTGGATATTTGAAAATTTCTGGATGATCTAGAAACCACAGGACTGAAGGGGAGGTGGAAAGACTTGAACCTCCTCACAAGATTAAGAAATGAAGAGGATGGATAAGTAAAAGGTTGTCTTCAAGGTCCAATGAAAGTGAACCCCAGGACATAGGAAACTTCCAAAAGGAAGAAGGCTAGGACTTAAACAAAGGTAGTGGAAATTGAAATCCCACCTGGTAGTAAGGAAATAAATGAAACATAAAAGTAGGGTGATCAATCTCCTAGGGAAGAGGACAAGAAAACCCGATCACCCAAAGTGCGGGAGGAGGAGAAAACATAGTCGCCGCATTCAGTGCAGATTGAAGATGAACCTGTGAGGGGACTTTCTCCTTTTCTTGACCGAGTGGGAAGTATACCTAAAATTGAAGAAAATGTGCCTCCTCACTCATCCTTTCCTATGGACACTAGGGAAGAAAATGTGCCTCATATTGATATAGAAATTCCTCATTCATCCTTCTCTGTGGACATAGAGGATACAAAATCTAGCTAGAGAAGCGAGGAATTAGAAAAGTTAAAAGCATAAATTGTGGAATTAAGAACCAGGTACAGGATGATGAAGCACAAATTAACCAACAAAAAGAAGAGATTGAGGTGCAAGCTACCATTGTAAATAAAAGAGACTAGGAAATTGCAAGATTGACAGTACAAATGGAGGAAAAAGACAAGCTCATTGAACAACTACAGTACCAGATTCAACAATGGAATCAACAAGATAAGCAACACAAGGTTGCTTTGTATGACTAAGATAAGCATATTCAAGACTTGAAAAATAATTTTATGCAATTATTTAGTGCTTTTGAAGAAGAAAGAAATAGACAAGGAACTGAATTGAATGCTTCTATGAATAAGATTGTGGAATTAGAGCAAGATTTGCAGGAGAGTGACACTAAACCAATTATGGAGTCAAATGAGACACAAATTGAACCTATTGTTATAGAATGGTTCTAGGTACACATCCCTCCAATATTAATGAAATGGATAGAGCGATTCTATCTTTTAAAGGATGTGGAATTTTAGAATAATAGGCTGAAGAGGGAATTGGTAATGTTAAAAGAATCTTTTCATCAAGCATATAGGGGTAAACAAGATACTTGTGAAATTGGTGAATTACTACTAGCCTGTAGAAGACCATCTAGGTTGTACTCTATGTTTCTTAATGAACAACTTTTAAGATGGAAATTACAAAGAATTCGCCAAAATCAGTCACATGATCTTGATGACAAGGAATTTGTAAAGATGTTTGTTGAGTCACTCCCTGAACAACAAGATTTGTTATGTGAGTTCTTTGTTCATAATTTTCTCCTAGAAAAATATACAGATTTATTTGTTAATTTCTTTTTGGGAGAGGTACAATTGAGATCATTCCTATCTACAATGATAAATTAGCTTCATTGGAAATATAGAGCAAGGGAATATGCACATGTAGAAAAGACTGTGGGGTTACAAATGAGATATCCTCATAGGAAACCTTTCTTTTTCAAGGTATAATTTTTGGGAATTTGGCTCAAAAAGGAAGTATAGGGAAAGTATAATAATAATCTCCAGCTGTACTATGATCACTTCCAGGATCAAGGACCAAAATTGATAGGGAGAGCTTGGCATGCTTGTGAGGAGTGATATACTCCTCTCCCTATGTTTCTCAAGAAAAGGGAGTTGATCTCACCCCTTACTATTAAATGTTTCTATAGAAGAGTAGTATCTTTGGCCAAGATAATTGAAAAACTAAAGGTTAATTGGATTGGTATGAGGTATAGGCCTCCCCTGCTTCTTTCACCACCTCCTTCAATATATACCAATATAGACCAGAGTGATGATGGCTTTGCAAGATGGGAACAAAGGATCACTTTTCATCAGGGATTCCTGAGGGAGCTAGAGGAGCTGGATACAAAGGTAGATGATTTGTATGATCTCAGTGCAAAGTATGAGGAGATGAATAAGGGGAATGAAGGATAGGGGGCACACCAGAGAGCAGGAGGACTTGCTTGGGCTTAGGAAGGGGAGGAAATGATGAGGTAAAAATAACCTCATCAATATAATGGACTCAATATGAAAGCCTATACCTTTTAGCCCAATTTACCCTGCCAATTAATTACCTTTAGGATAAATAATTGCTTTCTTTCTATGAATAAATGTGAAAAATTTACTTCTTGAAATTAGTCAAAATAAGCTAAATTATGTTAATTTAATGGTTTAGTCCTTGAGCATTTCATAGGTCAAATTCCACCCCTAGTTATCATTCCAGTCAAAAGGGAAATGACACAAGTCTCAACACTTTTGAAGATAAGCGAGCAGGCGTCAGAATTTTAGAAGAATAGTGTTATGCTGCCAATATGTCTTTTTGATTAAAACTAACATATGAATAAAAATGAGTTTTCCCACCACTCTTTGAATTAATAAGAAATGTGAATGGAGTCCTTTGAATGAATCAACTTGGAGATTATAGTGCATGTGATCTGAGATAGTTGTCAAAACACCCAAGAGATGGCCACTCGAGGGTTATAAATAGATAGATAAGCATTTTATTTCTTATTCTATACTTTCTTTTAGTAGATAAAAGTTGAAATTGTAATTCATTTTCATGTGTGTGTGTCATGCTATCAGTGTCAATCCTGCAGGTTGTAGCTAAGTCTATAGTCTCTGAAGTTTTGGAGCACCTTCCTTTAATTGTTTCTATTAAATCATTTTATGTTAGTTGTTGGATTGTTATCTTTTGCACTAGATCAATGTTTCCTAGTTTCTTTACAAGCTTCACTTCTTCAACAATTTACACATTCTTTAGATTAATCATTTCCATGCTTTCTAGCTTAGTGGTGATGCTTTTCAAATTCATAGTTTTCTACTTTCTAGTTTAATTATTTCCATCTTTCTAGATAGGTGATTTCCTGCTTTTTAAGTTTAGATGTTTTTCTAGTTTGGAGTTTTATTCAGCTGATTAGTATTTAGGAAAGCCGAGAGAGAGAGATAGTTGAGATGTCTTCTATTGCATATAGCCTTTGGACACTGCCTGGTCGATATATTGATGTGTTTATTAACTAAAGTGTTAGGACTTGACAACAACCTATCTGACACTATTGAATTGTTGGGAATGACAACTGTTCATCCCACAACAACTATTTTATAGTTGGAAGATCAATCTATTGCTAAACATGAAGGTGTTATTGAAGACATTATGGTTACTATTGATATGTGGGATTATCTAGTCGAATTTTTAGTTCTTAAAGCTAGAAAGAAGAATTTTGGTTATCCAATTATCTTAGGTAGATCATGGTTGGCTACTGTAGTAGCATTGATAGATTACAGATTAGGAAGTATGATAATTTCTAATGGTGAAAAATAGAAGGAATTGTCACTTTTTCCTCCTGCTCAACCATCATTTCATCCGAACACTCAACTTTGGGTCGATGAGGATATGGATTCATGAGGAGATGGCTCTCAGTGAGGCCTTCCTTCCTTCATGTTTTCTTTTCAGCATGTTTCTTTATCTCTTTTTGGAGAGGAGTTTTTTCCCACTGGGTTTTCTCCTTTACTCCGCTTTATAGAGATTTTGTTGTATTCGGGTACCTGATCAGGCCATGTTGTCGAGACCCTTTGTTGCTTTGTAGTTCCTTTGCTTTCTTTTGCATTGTTTGTAGCTGCATTGTAGCTCATCTTAAGGGGGGGTGTTAGAGTAGAAAGAGAGAGAACAAAACAAGGGTTTTGGTTGCATCAGATCTGTGTTTGTCTTCCTTTTTATTTGGAATAGGGGGTATTTTTTTTGGAGCACTTTGAGCCCAAACAAACCTCACCGTTGAGCTCACAGCATCCAAAAACCCCTATTTTCATATAAAACACGTCCGATTTGGACACAGTTGCACCAGAAGGCAAAAAAATTTACCCCAAGGCCGTATGGCCCCAGGGCACACAGATCGAGGTCAAAAAATAAAAAAAATTCAAAAAAACCAATTGTTTTGGTTTAGCGGCCACCAGGCGGCCACCTGCTAGCCGCTCCAGCCAGCGGAGCCACCGCTCGGCTACCACCGCCGGCAGCCACCAGTGGTAACCGCCAGTGGTAACCACCTACGGTTAACTGCCTGCCACCAGCCAGTAGCCCACTCGCCGCCCGCACGTCGCCGGTCCGAGAGGAGCCACCAGGGCCCCTTCTCCCTGTTTTTTTTACCTCTTTCGGTAAATCGGGCATAAATTGGGCGTCCAATCTCTGTTTTTCGAAAAAAAATAGGCATTGGAAAGCTGGCTCCGAGCCCGTTCTGTTGGTATAGGAATTTTTTTAGAATTTTCTAGTTTGGCTACATTTTTTTTAGTCAAAGTCCGATGAGCTTTTTGCACTCCGAGGGGCATAACTTGCTCATTTTTGCTCCGTTTTTTGAAAGTGAATAGGCGTCGGAAAGGTGGTTCTATGCTCTTTCCAGATCTACAGTCTATTTTATCAGTAAATTCTTTAGGTACACAAAGATTTGTCTCAACCAATTACTGCTTTCTATTGTTTTCTGGCTTTCAGTTTGTACTGGGGATTGGATTTTTGCATTGTGGGGGGGTGTTTTTCTTGCTTTCTGTCATTTACATCAGAAAACCAGAATCTACAAACACCAAAACAAAAAAACAAACCCCTTCTGCATCTTCTGTCTAGTTTCGAAAGACCACTAAATAATAATAATAAAAAAATCAGAGCAGTTGAGGCATAGTTCACAGGATGGCCGACATATCTATTGAACCTCTCATACCGCATAATTATCACACTTGGAAGGGTCGCATGATGACTCTTCTCTAGTCTCAAGGGTTATGGTCTTGTTTGGATGAGGTTCAGCCTTAGTTGACTTGCGCCTTTGAGGTTATGCAGCATAGGAACAATATGGATCAGGCTATGAGATTGATGGCTTTACACATTTCTGACAGTCTCTTGTTTCATCTTGAGGGTTGTCTCACTCCTTGAGCCATTTGGACCAAGTTTTGTGGACTTTTTGGTACTGTCAATCAGTTCAGAGCTTTGCAGCTTGAGGCCGAGTTAACTTCTTTGGTACTTGATTTGTTTCCCTCCATTGAGGACTTTCTAATGAAGTTCAAACAACAAAGATCTATCTTGCAGGGTTGTGGAAAAGTTAAGACTGATACAGAGTGCATCATCCTAATTCTCTCCAAGCTTCGGGGTCCATTTCAGATCTTCTCTTCGACCTTCTATTCCACCATGGATGCCTTGGGTGCTCGACATGTCATGCCTTCTTTCGAGGTCTTTTGTGATTGTCTGACTCGTGAGCAAGCTAAGCTCAAGCAGTTGGATTCACTTTTAGGTTCACAAAACCAAGCATTGATAGCCCAGTCCTCCAAAGGAAAACAGAAGTAGAAACTGAAGCCTAAGAAAGATTCAGGGGCTAGTGAGAATCCCTCCAAGCCACCACCTAAGTCTGATTCAAAACCATAGTTCAATTCTAAACATGGCAAATCTTCAAAGTCTGGTGAGTCTTCCTCCAAGACTAAGAAGAAATCCAGTGATCCTTGCAGTTTTTGTGGCAAGGAAGGACATCCAGTTTCCAGGTGTTGGAAACATTTAGAGGCTTTGGAGGAAGCCATGTAGCAACATAATATCAGTGCACCTCAGCCTCCTTCACAGCCCACAGGGAAAGGTCATGCTCTTTCTGCACGAGCATTGTCCTCAGAATCCACTTGGATTCTAGATTCTGGTGCCTCTCACCATATGAAACACACAGAGGATTTGGTCACCGCTCTTGCCCCTACAGGCACTAGACATATTGTAGTTGGTGACTCAACACAACTTTCAGTTTAGGGTTCAGGTACTGTTTCATTGGATGGTGGATGTCTACAGGATGTGCTTCTGGTTCCTGACATTTCGACAAACCTTCTATCCGTTTATCAGATTTGCCACTCTGGCTCTGGTAAGACAGTTGAGTTCTCACCACATGATGTGGTTATTCGAGACCTTCATGATCCTGACTTGGTTGTGGCTACTGGGAGTGTGGATTCTGCATCACGCTTATACAGATTTGATGGCTTTGAGAGTTTTGACACTGTTGGTTCCTCTCTTATAGAAAATGCAGATTCAGTGAGTAGGCTTTGGTATGAGCATTTTGGCCATGTCAATTACAGATATCTACAACAGATGAGTACTCAGGCACTTGTGATTGGGCTCCCACAGATTTCTTGTATTGATGGTGTATGTCGAGGTTGTGTTCTTGGCAAACATCATCAAGATCCTTTTCCTAAGGGTCGAGCCACTCGTGCTAGGGCACCCCTAGAGTTCGTACACAGTGATCTTATATCCTTTCTGACTCCTTTTTCTGGGGCCCGCTATGTGCTCACTTTTATTGATGACTTCTCTAGACGTACATGGGTGTACTTTCTTAAGTACAAGTCTGATGTCTTTGACTCATTCAGGATTTTTAAAACATTTGTGGAGAAGCAATCTGGACTTTCTATCATGAGGATACGCACAGATAATGGGGGGGAATATGTTAATCAGGATTTTATAGATTTTTGCACTGAGCATGGTTTACAGCATTAGTTTACAGTCCCTTACACCCCTCAGCAGAATGGTGTTGCTGAGAGAAAGAACAGAACCTTATGGGAGATGGAAAATTGTATGATACAGTCTCGAGCTATGAGTTCTTCATTTTGGGCTGAGGCAGTCAATTGTGCTACTTATATTCAGAATCAGATGCCTCATAAGGCATTGCGACATATGACTCCTGAGGAGGCTCGGACCCATGTCAAGCCTGATGTTTCTACATTCTGAGTTTTTGGTAGTGAGGCTTGGGCATTTATTCCTGATGCTCAGCGGAAAGCCATGGAGAGGAAGAGCCGACCACTCATATTTGTTGGCTACTGTGAGGATGTTAAGGCGTACAAGTTGTTTGATCCTGATTCCAGAGAGGTCTTGTTTTGGCGGGATGTCCAGTTTGATGAGCGCTATCCTCAGATGGATTCTCCATCACTAGCTTCTCCCTCATTGCCTACTCCTCCCTCTTCATCTCTTGAGGATTACTTATCTCTTGAGGATGATGTAGATGATGATCCACCATCTCCACCACCACTAGTTGCTCCGTCTTTGCCTAGGTGAGCCCGTGTCACTGTTGATGCAGCTGGTTCTTTGGCAGGTGATCCTTTAGATACTTGTCATACTCGTGCTCAGACATCTGGTTCTAGTCTTTTGAGTCATGCCATTTCAGATGATCCTCAAAAGTTTTTAGAGGTGACAGGTCACCTTGAGTGGGATAGGGCCATGGATGAGGAGTATTCTTCTTTGATGAAGAATCATACTTGGGATCTTTGTTCTCTTCCTAAGGGAAGAAAGTTGGTTTGGTGCAAGTGGGTGTACCGTACCAAGTATGCTGCAGATGGTTCTATTGATAAGTATAAGGCACGTCTTGTTACGAAGGGGTTTTCTTAGGTAGAGGGTATTGACTACTCCGAGACCTTTGCTCCTGTTGCCAAGATGAACTCTATACGCCTTGTACTTTCACTTGCAGCTTCACAGGGATGGACAGTGTTTTAGATGGATGTGAAGAGTGCCTTCTTGCATGGAGACCTACATGAGGAGATCTATATGGAGCAGCCTCAGGGATTTGTACAGGACACTTCTTTGGTTTGCAGACTTCGACGTTCATTGTATGGTCTCAAACAAGCCCCTCGGGCTTGGTATGAGAATATGGACTCTTTCTTGCTTTCCTCTCACTTCACACATTGTCATTCCGATCACATAGTGTATATTCAACGTCAGGAGGGCGATCTTTTGATTCTTATGCTATATGTAGATGATCTCATTCTTACAGGTAGCTCATCCTCCATGATTTAGAGTGTTCAGTGAGCTTTGATGGAGCAGTTTGAGATGACAGATCTTGGTCTTCTGCACTTCTTTCTGGGTCTTTAGGTTATTCAGTCTTTGGATGGGATTTCCATATTTCAGGAGAAGTATGCTCTTGATATGCTTCAACAATTTTGTATGCTTGATTGCAAGTCTGCCCCCACTCCATTTCAGTCAGGTGTTGTTTTGTCTTCCACTTGTTCTACTCCTTTAGTGGATCCCACTTTATATAGGCAATTGGTTGGCAGTCTGTTGTACCTGACTCATTCTCATCCTGATCTTTCCTTTGCGGTTGGCCTTGTCTCTCAGTTTTCCCATGATCCTCATGAGAGCCATTGGAAAGCAGCCAAACGTATTTGAGGTACATTTGGGGCACCACTCATTATGGTATTCACTACACTTCAGGATCCCCTCACATCATTGGCTTCACTGACTCCGATTGGGCTGGTGATGTCAACGATTAGAAGCCTACTTCTAGCTTTGTTTTTTGCCTTGGTTCTGGTCCTATCACATGATCTTGCAAGAAGCAGTCTGCTATTGCATTATCATCTATAGAGGATGAGTACCGTGTAGCAGTGTTAGCCAGTCAGGAGGTTTTATGGCTTCGACAGTTGATGACAGAGTTTGGGTTTCCTCCAGATAGTCCCACTATTCTTTGGTGTGACAATCAGAGTGCCATTCACATTTCTGGCAACCCAGTGGAGCATCAGCGGACAAAGCACATTGAAATCCACATGCACTTCATCAAGTAGTTGATTTAGGATGGTTCTCTCATCTTGGAGTACATTCCTACAGAGGAGTAGGTTGCAGACATCTTCACTAAACCTTTGGCATCTCCTCGCTATCTTCAGTTGCGCTCCATGCTTGGGGTGAAGGAAGTTGTCCTTGGGGGTCTCAGTGAGGCCTTCCTTCCTTCATGTTTTCTTTTCAGCATGTTTCTTTATCTCTTTTTGGAGAGGGGTTTTTTCCCACTGGGTTTTCTCCTTTACTCTGCTTTATAGAGATTTTGTTGTATTCGGGTACCTGATCAGGCCATGTTGCCGGGACCCTCTGTTGCTTTGTAGTTCCTTTGCTTTCCTCTGCATTGTTTGTAGCTGCATTGTAGATCATCTTAAGTGTTAGAGTAAAGTAATTAATTAACTTTACTCTCCTCTTAAGATTTCACTTTATGCACATATATTAGTCATTTAATAATTAATATTAATTATTAAATGCACTCACCTTAGGGTTAGGTTTTCCTTTCGGTGTTGATCTCCTTTATAAGGATTGATCTCTTGTATTGTATTAACTTCTTGATTCTTTTTTTCTTTGATAATACATCTTGCACTTTGTCAGAGCCAAAACCCTTGTTTTGTTCTCTCTCTTTCTCTATGACAGGTTTCTTGCATGCAAGTGTTCTTTGGGTTCTGTGGATTTGTATTTCTCAAATCCTACAATGGCATCGTAGAATTAGCTATGGTTACCTTGGTAGAACATATTGAGGAATATGAGGAACAAGATCTTAATTTTGAAAAGATCGGTCAAGAAAAATAGAACTGTCAAGTACATTAGTAAAATTCACACACTTTTCCCTTAAACACATTTGTTGGAGATCCACTTGATTATACGAATAAGACCAAAGAAATAATAGTAGCAGGGGATAAGCCTCTTTTCATTTATTCATCCTTGTCTTCTTCCCAAGAAAAAGAATTGAAGCAGACTTTGGAAAATCATTTTGAAGCATTTTCTTGGGAATATAAAGAAATGAGAGGAATTCACCCTTCTATTTGTACTCATCATATTTATACTAAAGATGTTAAACCAGTAAGGCAAGGTCAAAGAAGGATCAATCCTGCTCTATGAGATATTGTAAAACAAGAAATAGAAAAATTACTAAAAATAGGGTTTATCTATCCAATATCTGATAGTCAATGGGTTTCCCCATTGGTTATTGTTCCCAAGAAGAATGAAAAATGGTGTTTATGTGTGGACTTTAGAGAATTAAACAAAGCCACTAAAAAAAATCATTTTCCTTTTCCATTTATTGATCAAGTAATGGATAACCTAGCTGGTAGTAGTTATTTCTCTTTCTTAGATGGCTTTAGTGGTTATAATCATATTCAAGTGGCTCTTGAAGACCAGGATAAGACTACCTTCACATGTCCTTGGGGAACATATGCTTATACAGTTTTACCATTTGGACTATGCAATGCACCAACAACTTTTCAGAGAGCTATCCTGGCAATTTTTGTAGATTTGACTACCTCATGTGTAGAAGTTTATATGGATGACTTCATAGTTCATGCAAAAACATTTGAGCAAGCACTTGAGAGTTTGAATAAATTTTTGCAAAGATGTAAGGATCTTAGGTTGTCTTTGAATCACGAAAAATAGTTCCCTCATGATGATAGAATGGATTGTTCTGGGACATCACATTTCAAAAGAGGGGATAAAAGTTGACCCCAAGAAAATAGAAATTATTCAAAAGATTGAGATCCCTACAATTCAAATTGAAGTTCATAGTTTTCTTGAGCATGCTAGTTACTACAAAATATTCATTGAAGGGTTTAGTAAAATTGTTGAACCTTTGTTTACATTCCTCAAGAAAGACGTGGAGTTTTTTTGGACAAGTGATTGTCAAAAATCATTTGAAATAATTAAACATTCCTTAACTACTGCTCCAATTATCAAAGGACCTATTTGGGGAGTTCCATTTCATATACATGCTAATGCATCTAACTTTTCTATTGGTGCAGTTTTGGGACAAAAAGATGAGAATGAAGCAATGCATGCTATCTACTATATCAGTAAAAATTTGAATCTAGCTGAAAGGAACTACACAACAACTAAAAAAGAGTTCTTAGCAGTAATATATGCAATCAATAAATTTAGGCATTATATTACTGGTTATAAGGTATTCATTCACATAGACCATGCTGCTATTAAATATTTGATGAATAAAGCTGTAGTGGGTGGAAAAATTATAAGATGGCTATTATTGTTGTAGGAATTTGATGTAACAATTGTAGATAAGCCTGGTAAAGATAATGTTGTTGTTGATTTCCTTTCTAGAATTGTTTTGTAGGGTGATCAAGAGCTAGTAGATGACAAATTTCCAAATGATCACTTGTTTGCAATATCAATTCATCCACCATGGTTTGTTGATCTTGCAAATTATCTTGTAACAGGGAAGTGTCCAAATTATTTCAATCCTAAATAGAAAAGAAGATTAATTTGTCAAAGTTCTACATTCCAATAGATAAATGGATTATTATTTAAAATGTGTCTTGATCATGTTCTTCATAGATGTGTTGTTGAAATAGACGTTTATGATTTCATACATGCTTTCCATCATGAGCTAGAAGGAGGACATTATTCAGTAGTCAGAACTGTTCATAAGATCTTAGGAGCTGGTTATTTTTGGCCATCTATGACAAAGGATGTTTCATTCTTTGTTAAGCATTGTGATGAATGTCAATGCATGGGAAGATCTACACCAACAATAGAGATTTCGTTACAACCTCAAATAGCTCTAGAACTATTTAAGAAATGGGGAATTGATTTTGTGGGACCTGTTGATCTGCCTTCCAAAGGACAAAAATATATTCTGGTTTGCACAAACTATGTTAGAAAGTGGGCCAAAGTGAAAGCTTTGTCAATGGCAAGGGAAGACAAAGTAGCTGATTTTTTATACAAGCATATTTTGCAGAGATTTGGTGCACTAAGGGAAATAGTTTTAGACCAAGGGACACAATTTTTGTCTAATATGATGGAAGCTTTTATGTATAGGTACTATATGACACACAAAGTCAACACCATATCATCCTTGGGTGAATGGACAAGTAGAGGTTACTAACCAAGAATTGGAAAATATTTTGACAAGGATTGTTTCATTGAGGAAAATAGACTGGGCAGAAAGGTTAGATGAAGCAGTCTGGGAATACAATACAACCTGGAAGACAACTACTGGATTCTCTCCATATGAATTAGTATTTGGAAAAACTCTAGTCATGCCTGTTGAATTTGAATTGTAGACATTGAAAACACAATGGAGGTTGGTATTGACCTGCCTGAAGCAGAAAATAATAGAATTCTACAGTTGAACTGATTGGATGAAATGAGAATGGAAATTCTTTAGCATACAAAAATAATTCAGAAGTAGAGGAAAGAATGACATGATAAAAATATTGTGACCAGACAATTTAAGAAAGGAGGTTGGACACTATTCTTTGACTCCAGATTTCAAGAGCTCAGAGGGAAATTTCATACAAGGTGGTTGAGACCCTATGAAATTGATCAAGTTTTTCAAAATGGAGTTGTTCAAATGATACCAATAGATGGAGAAAGAAGGATCATGCTGGTTAATGGTCATCATTTGAAGATGTATCACAAACCTACATCAAAAGAAGAATTTGTATCAGAATTGCAGAATAGAGTTGAACATTTTTTGATGGAAGATATTCCTTCCATAGGAGAATATGCTCCTGGATAATCTTTTGGAAAGGTATGAATAAGAAGGTAGATTGAAAACCAGAAATGGTAGTTTACCTTCTGAATAAAGGAGATAGATTGAAAACCAGAAATGACAGTTTATCTCTCAAAAAAAAGAAAAAAAAAAAAAGGATGGCTGAAAACCAAAAATGGCAGTCTCCTGATGACTTCTAATGACTCCTGATGACTCCTGATGACTTTTGATGTTCCCAAGGTTCTCTGTAATAAATGTTCTTTTTAATTCTGAGCTCTTTTTGATTAACTCGTTGGAATTTTTTCCAGCTGAGTTAATTGACATGCTCCAATTGACTCTTGCATTTAATAAAAAGGTACACATTTATTATAGATATATTATTTTTGAAATATTACTTTCTGACTTAGTTAATATTATGTGAGATTAAGTAAATATTTTGAGCATAGACATCTCCGCCCATAGTTATTAATGTTGTAATAAATAAGTTTTAATCATTTCAAAATTTGGCGAAGGCATAAGGATTTGGCATTGAAGTGACTGTTGTAATAAATGCAAGTAATAAGGGAGATTTCATATCAGTTCAAAATAAGTATGCTTATGTCAGCATCGCCGCCAACCAACCAAACCATAATTCAAAGTACTGGTTAATATGTGTGGAGCGTCCACAAGGAATGAGGTGAAATATATGCCCAATGTCTTGACACGACATGCATTTTTTTTGAAAAGTGTTGCATCTATGGAAAGAAACGTTCATTTTGCATTTCACTCAACCATTGCATCTGCGATTTTCTCTATTGAAATTGTAGAAGTAAAAAAATAATGGGGCAAAAAGGAAATTTAGAGCCAAAGAACTTCATTTTAGATCCTGAAACAAAGAGATTGCATAGAGATGCAGGGCGGCTTGAGTTTATACATATGTCTGAAGGTTTCAAACTTTATTTAGTTGAAGAATTTGTTATGAACTTTCATGTGAATGTTACCAGAGTAAGAGGGGAAATAATAGAGGTTAGCCTTGTTGTTATAAGTGAACTCTCTGGTATTCCAACTAAAGGTGAGCCAACAAGCAAAGGGCATATAGGTTTTGAGGAATTGGTGTCTGCATTTCATGAAGAAGTAGGAAGGCAGCTAGAAATTTTGTGGCATGAGAGTATCTAGAAAGGAGTTGCTCGCAACAGTCTAGAGGAGCCATGGAAGATAGCTATAATGTGGTTGATGAAATATTTCACCTGTGAGTGGCAGTACAACATAATCTTAGGGCCAGGAATGCGAATGCTCACACATTTGAGGTATGGAAACACCAGACCTTCCGCAAGAATTAACCTTCTTGCTTTTCTATTCATGCAAATATCTTCTATGGTAGCTAGGGTAGAATTCAGAGGTGTGTCATCCATTAGGTACCATAGTTTGATTCATTTAATTATCAAGCATCATTTCATGAAGAAAGAGTCTAGTAAAGAGGGGTGGTTATAATTTCTGTCAACCCCCATTGTCAAAAAGGAAAAGAAATCCAAAAAGGGACCCACGGTAAAAAAAATTAAAAATTGAGAAAGGAGAAGCTTTTGAAAAAGGATAGAAAAAGGGAAAAAGGAAGCTACAGGAGACTGAAAGGGTAACTCATAGTGCTTTTAAAAGGAAAAGGCATGTGTCACAACAAGAAAACCCTAGTGTTGCTAACACTAATGCTCAAATTCTCATGATTTTCCAGTTGAAACCCTTGGTGCCCCTCAAGACACCTTGAAAAGCCATGAAGAAATCCAAACCCCTATGTGTTCTCCTGAACAACCTGAAAGTCCTCCTAAAGCCCCAATTCCATCTTCACAAAGAACCCCTATTTTAGTATCTCATGGCTCTCCATTTGAAAAGAAATCTCCTCAGATGTCAAAAGAAGATAACCCTATTGGAGGGTCTGATGAATCTTCTTCCCCACCTGTGTTGGTTTTTAAAAGGAGGAAAGGTAAAGAACCAATAACCGAACAAGAAAAATCTCCTCAAATGTAGGAAGAAGAGGAGATGGAAGAAGAAGAAGAGGTGGCTAAGGCCATGGCAGTGTCTAGAATACAAGTAGAATTGGAAGAAGAAAGGAAAAGAATACAATTTCTGGAAGAGAAGTTAAAAATAAAAGAAGAATTGCAACAATCTGTATCCAAGATTGAGAAAATAGAAAAATAAATGATAGAAAAAGAAAGTGTTTTGCAAACACAATTGAATCAAATAGAAAAGGCCTTACAGCAGGATAATGCACAAGTATTAGCTTGAGAAGAAGAGATAGCAATGATCAGTGCAGTGGAAATAGGAAGACTGAAGGAAAAATTGCAACAAAAAGAGGAGCAAGTGAAACAATAGTCAAGTAGATTGCATTATCATGAGGCTTCTACCTCATCTACTCTAAGAAGATACCTCTCTCTAACAACATTAAAGCTTAAGCATGAGAATAATCAATTGAAAAGCCAAAATCAACAACTAGATAAGGAGATTGATGAAGCAAATGAGAGATTACAACAAGTGGTAGAGCTGTCCTCAACAATGTTGTCAATAAGGAAACCTTCAGAGTTATATGCATTGTTTTTGAAAGATTTTTACAGTGGAAAATCAATCAGTTGGCACTAAAAAGAAAATTAGATTATGATGATGACAACGAGTTTCTTATGGATTTTTACAACAACCATCCTACCATTCAAAACCAAATGTGTGAATAATTTTAGCATGGATTTCTCCTTGGTAATTTTCCACAATATTTTTTGAATGTTTACATTAGAGAGTTGCAAATCAGATCTTTTGTGTCTTTATTGTAGAACCAAGTTGAGTGGGAAAATAGGATAGATCAGTACAAAGAAGCACAAATGAAATTAGGAATTCCAATGAGGAATGAAACTCCCTGGTCTATGGCTTTCAGAGCCTCATTCAGATACTTTGCACTGGGAGATAATGTGACACCGGTCTATAGAAGAAATTTGACTAAAAGCATTCGAGTTTTCAGAAATGTTCAAGATCATCTCCCACACAGAGCCTTGAATACAACAAGAGAAAGGTACAACAACATTCTAGTGTCATTAAGAAGGAGAGAACCAATCTCTCCAAGAAACATTACTTGGAGTCTCACAAGAGTGAGATATTTGATACAAGTCATAGAGGATCAGAATACCAATTGGGTTGGAATGAGGTTGCGACCACCCTTGCTCATAGCACCTGCACCTACATTGAATGCTCCACTACATTTTATTGGACAAAATTTGAGAGATTGTTTGAGGAGAATTTAAGAAAAAAATGGATATGCTCATCAAAGAACATTCCTGCAATATGTGCAGTAATGTGGTGATCTGGTTATCTAGTTGGTAGGCAAAAATAGGGATTTTCCAGATCCTCAACCATGAGGACATGGTTGACAATAGGAGGGGGAGAATGTTGAGTGCTCATGATGAAACTTTAATTAATCCTTTTTATGTTTTCAAAGATTTTATTATATATTAATTAACTATGTTGGTGGTAGACTATATGCTTGAATGTTTGTTTGTTTTTGCCTTATATTTAACTACTTGGAGTTATATTAGGAATGATATTTTGCATTAAATGTCTTGCTTTTTAATGATGATTAATGATGAAATGTTTATGCATTGTGAGATCCTTTTCTGTCATAATAGCATCCTATCTTTGAGGATTCTGTTTGGTTGATTAAATGATGACTTCATGAGGTGGACGTGTTAAACTCCCTGTTTAACAAACTTGAAATTTGTCTTGCTCCTAATCACTCCAGCTGGATCCTGATGAGTGCTTCTAAATTAACTTCTTCAGTCAGTTTGTGAACTCCCTGTTCAACTATTATCATGTGGCGGATTTCTTTATGGCACTTTCATTCTGTTTAGTTTAGTTTTTTTTGCTTTGCATCTTGGCAGGTTGCTCTAGTTTTTGTATTCAAATAAGTGGATATTCTTATAAATATCCATCCTTAGTTTTAGTTTGGGAGTTAGTTAATCTTTCGCTTTATCATTGTAATGTTGGTAATCTACACTTTTGTTCTACTTGCCTATTTTATCCAATTGGAATGCAAATAAGGAGTTGATTTGGATCTCAATGTTTAGGTCCCACCAGAGGAAGAGCAGGGCCCACTCAACCGAAGGAGATGACCTTGTGTTATGTTCTTTGTTTCAGTTGATTTATGCTTAATTCATTTCAATTGGAAAGTAGGAATATTGATCTTTGTTTAATCATTGTTAGTAAATGTGATTACTTATATTCTTAGATTAAGTTCATTGTGTTCTCAAAATGGTTCATTATGCTTTACTGTAGATTTATATTCACTCATTTACTATAGATTTAATTACTGTTTATAGGAATTAGACTCATCAGTTATTTTCAAATGCATGTAGTTTTAATGGAAGAGACAATGATGACTTATGGAAAGATGAAACTGAAGCTTGTTTAGAATTTGTTCATGGAATTTAGTATTATTTCTTTCTAGGTTAATATTTATTTTTTGTAAACGTAAATATATTCCTTTTGCAAATGTAAATAGATTTCCTTTCCAAGTACATTTCAATTCTGCATTTTAGATTAAGAGTATATTCAGTTTTTAGCTTAATTCTTCCATGAATCGATTGCAATTAAGTCAAATGAAGTTTGAACTATGTTAGTTGAGTCTGAATAATCGTTAGTTAAGAGTTAAGTTAGGATTAAGTCTTTAGAATCAATTAGAAAATAGTTGTTAAGATCCACTCCTGTGAGCTCCTGAAAGCTCCTGACAGAGCTAAATCACAACCAAAAGTCATTGTTTATAGTGAAAAACCCCCTAATTCATGGAAACACCCTTATCACATACATCTCTAAGACACACCCAGTTCGACAATTGAAATATTAAATGATGCAAGAAGTGACATCAACGACCTTGCCCATCAGGTTGTGTTAAAAATGTTTTGAACCAGCCACACAAAGAGGTATAAAACACCTAACATTCCACTGCTTCGTGAACCATTTTTAATAAAAATTTCCTACACTCAATAAAGCAAGTATTTTACATGGTAATATTACAAAAATATCTTACAAAATACAAATTGAAATGATGCTCAATTTCCCCCATTCCTTCTTTTGTAAATCCTTATGGACATCCTCGAGAGATCCTGGGAATGAGTCAATAAAATAAATCATAAAAATAAGACTACAAAAAGGTAAAACAATGTTGTTATATCACTTGCCATATCTGTTTGGGGTAGGTCTATTATCAGTTGTTGATCATTCTATTGTAGGAACGGATCTATTAAGGCATATCTCGGGATGTTGTTGGGATTTGTCAAAAAGATAGGAAGTTGATGCTCTAGCATTTGTTCACGTCTATTTGTAATCCAATCCATGCAATTGTTTTGCTTGAAAGTTCTAGATTTTGATGTTTGCTCTATTTGTTTTGTCAAAGGGTGAGTGTGACAATTTCATTTATTATGGATGAATCTTTATTGCAGATTGTGATGATGGGGTTGGGAATTTTTTTTTTTATGTTTTATGTATTTTATGATGTTGTTTTTGTTGTTTTTAGGGGACTAACCTAGGGCCTTAGGGGATCATGAAAGATAATCCTTTCCTACATTGTACATGTAGAGGCTCGTAGTTCGCTTGGTTTGAATGTTTTTGACCTTTTTCTGTTTTGTGGATGTTTTTGGATTTTAGATTTTTTGACTATTTTTGGATTTTGTATTTTTTGACTAGCTTGAAATAAAGCATGTTAGAAGCCTAAGGGGACTGACCTAGGGTCTTGGGGGATATTGAGCCTTTCCTACGTTGTACAAAAAGAGACCATGTAGTTCGGACATTTGACTCAAAGCATAAATTGTTTTTGGATAAACAACATTGATAATCTGGATTGATATTCCACTTTTGTGTCTAGAGGATATGTTGCAGGAAATCAACTTGAACTAGTTGTGAGGTTCAAAAAAATGTTAATATCTTAGACTATTTGAGTGAAGGAATAACCCAACAATGTTGTTTTGTTTTTAATGTTTTTCAAATGTTTTTTTTTTACTTTTGTTGTTTTCTAGATGTTTTTGATTTTTTTTGTTTTGACCATGTTGGGATACTCAAGGATCTAATCCACAACCAACTTTGGGAGGTTTCCCCCATTTGAAGACAAGACTAATTTCCTTTATTAATGACAAGCCATGGTTGGATAGACTATTTTATTATGAAATAGATGGGTGTATGTTGTGGATAGTACCGATAGATAATGATGCAAGTTTTATTCAAACATAGCACCTGTTTTCTAGGTTTTCACTATGGTACCTATTCTAGGAGTGCCACAAAGTGGTTTTCACTCAAAGAATGTTTTATTTCTCTTTACTATTTTTCTTTCTTTTTTGATTTTTTGATTTTTTTTTATCTTTTTTCTATTTTTTTGGATTTTTACCATCTTTCCTAGGGTATTCTGACGTGCTTCATGTGTAGAATTTCTTGAGGTGGTTGTTGTTCAGTAATTCAACTAAGGGTTCTCCTTCAAGAGTAGCCAACTGATATGCCCCAGAGCCGTAGCTTGTTGTGATGATGAACAAGCCTAACCAGTTGGGTTCAAATTTTCCTTTTTCATCCTGATTTAGTTGTACCTTTTGATTCTCTTTGAGGACTAAGTCACCAACTTGAAAGTCCCTGTCCCTGATCTTTTTGTCATAGTTTTGTTTGAGCCGATTATGATAAACCTGCAGATGGTTTAACACACTCAAACACTTTTCATCTAGGAGCTCTAATTCATTTAGTCTTGCTACCGTGTATTCTTCATTACTGACCATTCCTTTCAATGAAAATCTCAATGAGGGGATTTCAACCTCGATAGGTAAAACAACCTCTGATCCATAGACCAAGGAAAATGGTGTGGCACTAGTAGGTGTTTAGATGTTGGTTTGATAAGCCCATAGGCCTGGATTTAGCTGCAAATGCCAATCACGACTGATTTCATTAACAACCTTTTTGGGTATTTCAATATGGTTTTGTTAGACGCCTCATCCTGACCGTTTCCTTGGGCGTAATAGGTCATGGAAAATTGGGAACAAAATTCTTGGACATCCCGATTCTTGAATGGGGTCCCATTGTTTGTTATTATCATTTGGGGAATTCCATACCTGCAGATTAGATAATTTTGATATATGTTTGCCAGTGATATAGGTCAATGGAATTGCCTCTATCCATTTAGTGAAATACTATGTTTTTGTGATAATGAATTTGTGCCCATTAGATGAGGTAGGTGATATCTTGCCTACCAAATCTAATCCCTGTTGTGAGAAAGGCCATGGTGTGGTGATGGGTCTCAGTTCCTGTGTTGGTGCATGAATGAGATCCCTATGTTGTTGACATTTCCAACACTTTTTGGAGAATTTTATGCATTCATGTTCCATGGAGGGCCAGTAGTATCCTATTTTGAGCAACTTTTGGACTAGGTTAGGTCCGTTAGAGTGAGACCCAAAAACACCTTTTTGTACTTCTTGTAAGGTTGTTTGTGCTTCTTCTATGTTAAGGCACTAGAGTAACATACCATCTAAACTACGACAGTATAGGGTATCTCATAGGATGGTAAATCAAGAAGTCCTACGGGTGAAGGTTTTCTTTTGAGTGGTTGTTAGGTCAAGTCATATGATATCGTGCTGGATATAGTTAAAAGTAACTTGTACCATGGGGAGTTAGGGCCAACAACAACACATACCAATTCTAATTCTAGGATGTCGAATGTAGACACAAGCAACTGTTCCATAAGGAACTCATACTTAGGCACATTTTTTGGAATATCAAGAAGTGAGCCTGTTGTTTCCATTGTGTTGGTAGCTCTATTGTTGATACGTGGAACTTGCTCAAAAGTTATTTTGACAAAGTAATCCTTGAAGCTGTCCACCATCTGGTATTCATCATTCACCTATCTGATTACTAGCTAAGAATCTTCGAAGATATGTAGCTCCTTTATTCTCCATTCAATAGCGATTTTTAGCATTATGATCAAAGCTTCATATTTTGAGATGTTATTTGTGCAAGGGAAAGAAATCCTATAAGCCTTGGATATAATATCTCCATGTGGTGTAAGAAACAAAACACCTTCTCTAGAGCCATGCTGAGTGTGGGATCCGTTGAAGTAGAGAGTCCAATGGCCTATCTATTCTATCATCAAGATACTCTCATCTGGAAAGTCTACCGTGTGAGGTTTGTGATCTTCTATGGGTTCTTTGACCAACTAGTATGCTATGATTTGTCCCTTGATAGATCTATCCATGTAATCTATATCAAATTCACTCAATATCTTACCCATTTGGTGATTCAGCTTGCTAGGGTTGCTTTTTCTAGTAGGTACTTGAGTGGGTCTACCTTGGAAATCAGCTTGACTTTTCTATTCAGGATGTAGTGTCTCAACTTTTGTGTTGCAAATACAACTGAGAGACATGCTCTTTCTATGGGTGAGTAGTTTAGTTCATAGCCCACTAGTGTTCTGCTGATGTAGTAGACTACCCTTTCTTTATTTTCATCATCTAGTTGGGCTAGGAAAGCTCCTAATGTTGCTTGTGTGGTAGAAACATATAATATCATTCCCTTGCCTGGAATGGGTGGCATGAGTATGGGAGGAGTAAGTATGTATTCATTGACCCGCTTAAATGTTTGGTCACATCTTCCATCCTAGTTGAAGGTGACATCCTTGTGTAGGAGATGAGTAAAAGGGTGACATTTGTCTACCAGTTGTGTGATAAATCGCCTAATGAACGTCAACTTTCCTTGTAAACTCCTTAGTTGTTTCATTGTTTTTGGTGGAGGCATATCTAGAATAGCTTTTACCTTTGTAGGATCCACTTTGACCCCCCTTCTTGATACTATGTACCCTAACAGTTTGTTGGATGTTACTTCAAACACACATTTCTTAGGGTTGAGTTTCATATTGTACTGTTCAAGCCGAACAAACACCTTTGCCTGGTTCATCAAGTGATCTTCCCTTTTGAATGACTTTGCTAGAATGTCATCCACATAGTCCTCCATGATGGTGTGAAGAATATCATGGAATATGGTCATCATTGCTCTTTGATAAGTCACTCATGCATTCTTTAGACCAAATGGCATTACATTCCAGCAAAATGTTCCCCACGCACAAGTAAATGTTGTTTTGTGTTGGTTATTTGGAGAGATCTTTATCTAGTTGTATCCAGAGAAACCATCCATTAAGGATAGCATCTCATGCCCTGCTATTAGATCCACAATCATGTCTATGCTTGGTAATGGGGGGTCATCCTTTGGACAAGCCTTGTTCAGGTCCCTAAAGTCTATGCATATTATGATGCCCCCAATAGGCTTTGATACTAGTACTAGATTTGATATCCATTGTGGATATTTGATGGGTCTGATGAAACACACATCTAATAGTTTCTTTAGCTCTAATTTTACCAATAATGCAATCTGAGGATGCATTTTTTTGAGTTTTTGCTTGATAGGATTTTCTCCAGGTATTATGGCTAAATGATGTACCACTAATGCTGAATCTAGTCTAGGCATGTTAGCATAGGTCCAGGAAAAGTTTACCTTTCTCTCATTGATGAAAGCTGTGAAATTTTCCTCCTCTTTAGGATCAAGTGATGCCACATGGGATATTATCTTTGGGTTTTCTATTGTTCCAACATTTATGGGTTCTGATTATTATACTAAGAGCATTGATCTTTCCCGATATTTTGATATGGGGAGATTGAACCCTCCATAGTCGAGTGCCTCTGGGAGGTTTTCACCTTTGGATGTGTCCTTTATTTTCTTCTTTTCTGGATTCGATAGAGCCACAATGTGGTTTTCTCTAGGGGATCTCATCCTTATGTTTTTTCTTTCACTTTTGTGATTGGAAGATTCAATCTCTCCACCAAAGTATGCCTCATGTTTGAGCTCCATGATGAACTCTGCTTTGTAATCTCCTACTCGTACATCTATTCGAAGTCCCATGAATATGCAATTGTCTCATCATTCTGGAATTGATCCAGAATAGGTGTATGTTTTTGTTGATCCCAATCTATGAGTTGCGGGTAATAGAGTGGGAGGCTATTATCTTGGTCTAAAAAGCTTATGGAAGTGGGTGAAAGGGTCAGTATGGCTTTGGTGTCTTTCTCCCATTGGGTATCTAGGTCGTCATTGCTAGAAGTAGAGGAATCATATCCAGTGATGAAGAAAGGGGAATCCCACTCCTATTCATTAGAGTTAGTTTCGAAATGATAGTAGATGTTGGGAATGGTCTCAAGGCTTTGGAGAGGGAACCTATCTATTTGAAAGTGGTCAAACAGGTCTTCTATAGGTAAGTCATTGTCCATTATATGGTAGATATCTAGTGTCTCAATGTTAGCAGAAGTTTCTTGTTTCTTATAAGAGGTTTGTTTGGCTTTTGGAGTAACCACTTATTTTGGCTTATAATCTAGTCCCACATTTTTTTGTCTATATTCCACTATTATAGGCTCCCATTAGCCTTGTTTTTGCAGCCCCAGGCCACTGGTTCCTTGATAGCCCATGTGTTTTTCCATTCGATAGCCCCTATTGTAAGGATCAATAGCTTTTGGCTTTTCTAGCTCTTTTGAGTCTTCTTTTTAGATCATAGATGAAAAATCCTCTTGGAAGACTTCTTCATCCTTCATGTCCCCCCACTTGATGAAAATCATGGGTTTAGCTATCATTTGTGCCTTCTGAGCATGTTTGATCTCTTTCAGCCCTCCATAGATTTTGGGTGTTGGTGGAAGCATACCAATGCAAAATTCTTGGCTAAAATGATAGTTTCCATTTCTCTTGTCAAGTATTTGAATCTTGGATTCTATTTTCAGTTGCTCACTTGGTGTGTTTTTGGTTGAGGTTTATGGGAGCATGGAAGGTTCAACATATGAGAATGAGTGGAAGGCTATATCATTTCTAGGAATGTGTTGGATTTTCTTATATTTTTCCTATAGCTTTGTACAAAAGTGGAAAGGCTCAGGGTTGGCATATAGGGTTACCTCTTTTCCTTCATGGGAAAAATTTAGGCACTAGTGAAAGGTGGATGGTACCAATTTTAATGCATGGATCCAAGGGAATCCAAGGAGAATGTTATATGGTAATTCAAGATCAAACACTTGACAAGTTGTTTCTATGAGGACTAGTCCTATCTATACAGGTAGCTTGATTGTTCCTTTAGAATTTATTTCAAGGTCATTGTAGGCCCTTATGGTGAGACTCTTGCCTTTGTCTATCACGTCATCAAAATACCCCAATTGTTTGAAAATTTTTAAGGTACAAATGTTTAAACCCACACCATTATCTATCAGTACTCATTTGACCATGGTTTTATGAACACCAACCTCTATGTAGAGGGCTTGGTTGTGGAATTTTCTTTAGGGTAGATCTTTCTTGGAAAATATTAAATAATTACTTGTGATCTTTCCAACCATGGCTTGCAACTAACTATGATCGAGGTCATTAGGGACTGACATTTCTAATGCCTTTTCAAGTATTTACCTATGTGTTGGTGATAGTTTTAGCAACTCCAGGATCGAGATTAAAGTGAGGGTTTTCTTTAGCTATTCCATAATGTTGTAGTAATTGGATGACTTGATTGTGTGTTTTGGAGGGGATCCTTTTATTGTAACCCTCCCTCGACAGGTAGTTATGTTACAGTTGTTGTTTCCCCCTCTTATAGTTACTACAATTTCCCTAATAGAGTTCCTAAACCCTTGTCCCCATAGGTATATTTGGCATTATGGTAACCTTGGTCTTTTCCCTTGTCATTCCTTTTCTAGTGGTTTGGGACTGGGTTGTTGTATATCTGCAAATTTTTATTCCTAGGATGATATTCAACATCTACCTCCCCTTTGTCTATCAAGTCTTGGATGAGGTGCTTGAGTCTCATGCGATTTTTCATGGTGTGTCCTTTGATCTTGTGAAATTCACTCAAGTCATTTTCATTGTACCATGGTATTTTAAAGTTAGGTTCCTCATAATTTGTGTGATCATTAGGCTTGATTAGGTTTTGTTGTATGAGCTTCCACCTGACTGTCTCAATAGATTCTCCTAGTACCATGAACTACCTCCTTGGTTGGTCATACTACTTTTGTTGTCCTCCCTGATTTGTCTATTGGTTTATAAACTGATTGTTGTTGGGATAGGTTATTTGGTTGCTTTTCATGTTGTTGGGACCATATCTTGTTTTTGCTACCTATAGTTTGTTTTGAAGTGTGTTTGGTGCATTCCATAGTGCTCTTCTATCAACTACTCCATCACTTGTGACATTTTTGTTCTTAGCCTAGACTTTAGGTTTTTTCGTTTGAACTAGAGGGATTGACTTTTGAGCTATCCATCTTGAGGGCTCCCTTGGAAATGAGGGATCTCTCAATATTTAATCCATTCTTGATGGTTTGTTCAAAGTCTGCTGGACATAACATTGTGAATTGATAGTTGATCTCAGGTAAGACATTGGTAATGAATATGTCCACCAACTCCTTGTCAGGAATGGGCCACTTACATCTACTAGCATTGTGTCTCCATCACTATAGGTAGGAGGTAAAGGAATCTCCTTGATTATGTTTGATTGTGGATAATCTTTTGATGGTGACATCTTGCTCGATGTTGAAGGAGAAGTTACTTATGAATTTATTAAACAGTTCATCAAAGGTTTTGATTGTCGGTGTCAAATAGGTGAACCACTCCATAGCATGGCTTGTAAGGTTGTGTGGGAATATCCTCATGAGGTATGAGTCATTGTGTCATACTTCCATGCATGATATAGAGAAATCATGTATATGCTCTATTGGATCCCCTCTTCCTTTATATTTGTTGTCAAACTTGGGTATCTCAAAATTATTTGGAAAGGGTATTGTAGTGATAGATTGACTAAATGGGAACGAGAATATTTCTTGGATGGTATAGGTTTACTTTTGTTTTTTGGCTTGCATGCCTGCTATCTATTGGGTGACAACCTCTAGTTTCATTTCTATGTCTAGTTTCAGCATGTTCATTTGCAAGCTCTACGCATAATAGCCTTGTTGTCTCAACATGTTTTAACCATATATTAGGTATTGTGATGGTATAGGACCTTGGTAACTATTTTGGAAATAGAGTAGGTTAGGTCCTTGCTAGATGTAAGGAGGGTTAGCTCCTTGTTGCTGAGATGAAGTGTATTGAAGGTTACCCTATTGATGTGTTAGTGGGACACCTTGTTGATGGGATGAATTGGGAGGAGTTCCATGTGGCATACCTTGCTACTGGGAATGATTAAACTAAAGGTTACCTTGTTGATGCATTAGTGGGACACCTTGTTGATGGGATGATTGAAGAAATGTGCTCTATGGCACACCTTATTGTTGAGGACTAAAATGAAGGTTACCTTGTTGATGCATTAGCGGGACACCTTATTGATGGGATGACTGAAGGGGGGTGCTTAGTGGCACACCTTGTTGTTGGGAAGGACTAAAATGAAGGTTACCCTATTGATGCATTAGTAGGACACCTTGCTAATGGGATGACTGAAGAGAGGTGCTTTGTGGCACACCTTGCTACTGAGAAGGACTAAAATGAAGGTTACCCTGTTGATGTGGTAGCGGGACACCTTGTTGATGGGATGACTGAAGGAGGGTGCTCTATGGAACACTTTTCTTTTGGGAAGGACTAAAATGAAGGTTACCCTATTGACGCATTAGTGGGACACCTTGTTGATGGGATGACTGTAGAAGGGTGCTCTGTGGCACACCTTGTTGTTGGGAGGGACTAAAATGAATGTTACCCTATTGATGCATTAGTGGGACACCTTGTTGATGGGATGACTCAAGAAGGGTGCTTTGTGGTACACCTTGTTGTTGGTATTTTTGGTTCAGAAGGGGATTGTTGGAATTAAGGAACAATGAGAGGGGGGTGAATCAATGTTCTGCAAAATTTAACTTTATTAATCTGATATTTAAACCACTTACAACATGAACCAAAAGAAAGATGCAAGCACATAAATAAATCAACCACAACACCATAACACAAGGATTTTTACGTGGAAACCCTGTTAGGGGAAAAACCACAGTGGAGGTCAATCCATAATTTGAGTACTCAAATATAAGTGTTATACAAATGGGGAATGCACATGCATTCAGGAACATTGCCTAGAGCTCACTGCTCAAATACAAAAAGAAGACTCACTGTCTTACAAAGGATTTTGAATTACATCCATAAGATTTGAATTGAGAGAATAACATTTGCTAATGCCTAATTACATTTTCGGTTAAGCTCATCAGTCGCATTCTTGACCTGCTTGTCTGATTATGCTTTGTCTTCTTCCATTCACATCACAAATCATTTTATACACAAGTGAAACTATGCATAATTGCACTACAATCCTTCTAACTTTTGCAACATACATCAACACACTTCGTTCATGTCTCAAAATGATATAATCAATCGCTTATATATATCTGCAACTAAAGATTTAATCGCTACAAGTTGGCTCCAACAAAATATAAAATATTTACAAACTGTCAACTCAAATCTCAAATAATTTTCAATGCACATCAACCAAAGTCGGCCACATGATAGTGAGGACCCAAAAAAAATCCTCAAACTAGAAAATATTTCAAACAATTTTTCCTCAAACATCCGCAACACGCCACATTCACTTACTCGGCCTTCTAGCACTGTTAAATAGAAAATCAATCAACCAGATCTCCTAACTCATACACCAATTGATGCGATGACACAAAACTCAAGAATAAGATATTCTAGATACCCAACGACCTTCCCTGAGATCCTCAACTCAAACTGATAAACTTGTAATGCAATTGGATTAACATATTCAACTTCAGTCGAATACCCTATTCTTTATTCTGTCTCCCAGTATGGACAGATACTGATGTGCGAACCGGATCAATGACTTAGGCTACCATCAATGACAACACCAGAAGCCATATTCCAGCAATCTCCCCCTTTGGAATTGATGGCAACACTTAGTGAAAAATGACTAAGTGTCGGAACGAACATACTGCAATCCTTCAAGACTTCAAAAAGTCATAGCTAACAAAGCTCCCCCTAAATTTGATAAGTCATTTTTCACTGCCCTCTCTCCCCCTTTGAAATCAATGAAAAATAGATAATAAAATATTTTCCTACAATATTCCCTTTTGAAGTGTAACAAAAAAATTACTTATTCAAAAACTGGTTGAAAATTTTGAAGAGATACAACTAGTACTACTTGTGTTAGAAGATTATTTTGTACTTTTCCTTCATCTCCGAAAGAAACTTCTTCCATGCTTCTACTGCAATCCTGGTGATTATGATCATGCTATTTTTTTCAAATGTCCAATTGATAATCCTGATGAGGGATTCCAGAATGGTGATGGCTTCTTCTAATATCTCTCCTTTCCTCAGTATCTCAATCAACTGTTCCAGTCTGCATTCTGTTATGTCCTTTACTTTCCAAAAGGTGTCAAAAATCCTATTTCTGGTGTTTTGAACATTTGTGTGCTCTATCTGTAATTGTTGAATCCTTTTCTTAATTGCACCATCTTGATCCTGAAACATGTTAAAATCTTGTCCAATATTGTTCAACTATGTTTCAATTTGTTCCAACTTTTCTTTGTACTTGTCGATTGCATGAGGCCATCGAAGACAGTAGTTATAGATGTTGTTTGTTGTGTTTATGCATTGCCTTAGTTGATTCATGTGCCCCTGTAGCTTGGTGAGTGATAATCTGTACTACTTCAGGTGTAGAACTACTTCTTCTTCCTTGTTCTGAGACTCTGAGTCCATGATTTCCTCGATGCATTCAATCATCTCTTATGACAATGAATTTTGTAAACTCTCTAATTTAATATGGTTGTGCACAAGATGAGCACTTAGTACGTTTAAAATCATGTCCTACTCATATGAAGGTCTAATAGGCCATGTGTTTTTGAGTTTTTGCATTAAATCTTCCTCATGAATAAGCTGCAATATCTCTTCTTTGGTTAAATCACCTTCTTCTTCACTTTCTTTTGTCATTTCCTTTTCTTGTTCCAATTTGGCTATTTCTAGTTCTTTTCTTTGGGTGTCCTCAGTTTCCTTATCAGATTCCTCATCTAGTATGTCCACAATCACCTGTTCTTTTCCTTTCCCTTCAACTCTTGGAGTCTTGCATGCTGGTGGAGTGCAGACAAAAATTTATTTTGCTCTTTTCTTCTTTCTCTCCATCTCACCGGAGGAGGAACCAACTTCAAGTTCCCTTACCAGAATGGGAATACTAATTGAGCCAAACTTTCCTAGAAAACCTTTAAAGAAAATTTCATATTCTTGATCACAATTTTCCAAATTGTTAGAATGTATGTAAATCTACTTGAAAAATGGTTCACTCTCTTCCCATATTACATTGTTGTTCAGTGGTAAGCAATTCAAAAAATACATCACAACACATATAACCAAAGTACGAAACTTGAAAGGGTAATCTGTCATCTTTTTCAATTGTACATTCTCCATCAGTTGATCTTTCAGTAATCCACAAAGGTCAAAATATTGATCTTCCATTATCATCTTGTGTGAAATGTAAACAACACCTTTTGAAGTTGCAACTTATCCGTTTCTGAAAAAAAAATTGTAGGATAATCCATGCGCAATGTACCTTGTCACTGAATCTCTAATTTTTGAGATTATTAATGCCTTTTGGTCTCCAATTACTCCACTTAGGGTTTCAACTTATTTATTTTGAATTGAATTCTTTCTCGGCACATCCCCAACTTTGCATAACTCAATTACAATTCCAATCACTTCTTTCGAGATATGGTAGGGTTTATCCAAAGTTAGAATATCTTCATTTAATCTGTCCAGAATAAACTCAATGATTTATGCATTTTCAAAATAGGGGAATTCACTCCAAATATCCAAGCTTTTGTGTTTTCCTTCTTTCAGCCATTTCAATTCATTGTGTGACAACATGTTTCTTACAATTCTAATCTTCTCACTGCTATACTCATCTAGGTTTATCATTCCTTTGATTTGTTCCATTTTACCTTTCATACTCATGTCTTGATTATACCAAAGAAGTTCTTAAATTGCACACCAAATTAAATAGAAATTTCTCAATACAACTGAAGTACCTGATGGATTAGGGTTTCGCCACCGAATTATCTTCACACTTTCAAAATTTTGTTGCAGAGTTCTCTCCTTTTTTTTGATATAAAGTGGAAAATGAGGGTTCCAACTTTCTTTTTATAACTCGCACACCTAACCTTTTGTTGTATTAAGTTATTTTTCCCTAGGTGTTTTTGATACCCTGTTTTCTTAGTCAGCAAAAGAAAAATTCTTCCGTGGACCTTCAATTGCTTGAATTTATTTATGAGTGTTTTCCAATGCATCTGTAAATCATTAATACAACTGTTGACAATCTTCTGCATTTTGGCACCAACTACCGACAGGGGGAAAAGGATTTTCTTAAAAAACTCCCCCTATGCCAATGGCCTGAAATCAATTCCCGGAGAAATTACCAGCATCATATTCTGGTATGGAGCCATTTCCTGCATCAAACTCGCTCTTTCTTACCCATGTATTTTTCATCTGATCTCTTATTTCATCCACAGTCGCTTTCCCTTTTCCTTTATCATCTTTCTGCGTATTTCTGCCTTTTTATGTTGGACCTCTTCTATCCATATTTTTGTTTCTGCAAAATATTGCAATGTGACCATATTTGTTGCAATTGTAACACACAACATTTCCTTGTCTAGACCAATCATTCCATTGATTTCTTCTTGATCTACACTGGTTAGAAATATTCCCAAATCTTCCACAGGTATAACATTTAACATTCCTTCTATTGACAGAGTTGTTTGACATATTTCTGCATTCAATTGACTTATGACCAAACTTATTGCAATTGAAACACTGATCGGAGAATGATGGATCACTTGATTTCATTTTACTTCTACATTGAGCAGCCATATGACCAAATTTATTGCAAGAAAAATAGTATCCATTAAACTTTTGAGCATTAGGTTGTCTTACCAGATGCCTTTTTGCTTTGTTGATCTGATTTCCTTTCCTGAAATTTCTTTGTTCAGATATGAATCTTTCTCCTTTCTCATATCCAAGACCTCGCTTGTCATTTCCATTCTTTTGACCTTGAGTCAGCTCATCAAGCTTAACTGAGCTAATCTTGAACTTCTCTTTGTATTAATTTGCAGTAGCAAGTTCATCCCTGAGAATAACAATCTGTCTTTCAAGCTCTTCTTCATTGTTTCTAGATTGTTGCAGTTCAATCTCTAACTGAATGAATCCTCCATTAATTTTGCTTCATTCATTAGATCTTTCTTTTAAGGACAGAGCAAGATTCTCCTCATTCTTCTTTCTCTCTTCAATCTCCTTAGTCAGCTTCATCACCATAGATTCCATCTCATGCTTTAGGGTAGCATTGTCTCTGGCAATATTTTCACATTCTTCAGTTATTTCCTTCAAGGTTTGATTCAAGTGAACATCATCCATGCTTTTGCTCTCTTTTTGCTTAATCTGATCACAAAGATCCTTTCTCTTCTCCCTGGACTTAATAATCTGATCCCTCAATGTCTAAATGAATTTCTCAGCATCCTTAAGACTTGCTTTCAATTCCTAGACTTCTACTTTGGACTGATCAAGATCATCAAGTGCCACCAAAAGCTGTTTTTTAAGACTGGTAGAGTCCAAAACATTCCAAGATCCACCTCAAGTTGTTAAAATTATTTTGAGGAACTAGGCTCTGATACCAATTGTTGGAATCAGGGAACACTAAGAGGGGGGGTGAATCAGTGTTCTGCAAAAATTAACTTTATTAATCTGATCTTTAAACCACTTACAACATGAACCAAAAGAAAGATGCAAGCACATAAATCAATCAACCACAACACCATAACATAAGGATTTTTATTTGGAAACCATGTTAGGGGAAAAACCACAGTGGAGGTCAATCCACAATTTGAGTACTCAAATATAGGTGTTATACAAATGGGGAATGCACATGCATTCAAGAACACTGCCTAGAGCTCACTGCTCAGATACAAAAAGAAGACTCACTATCTTACAAAAGATTTTGAATTACATCTAGAACATTTGAACTGAGAGAATAACATCTGCTAATGCTTGATTATAGTTTTAGTTAAGCTCATCAATCACATTCTTGACCTGCTTGTTTGATTCTGCTCTTCTGCTCTGTTTGCTTTCATTCGCATCACAAATCCTTTTATGCACAAGTGAAACTATGCATGATTTCACTACAATCCTTCTGACTTTTGCAACATACATCAACACACTTTGTTCATGTCTCAAAATTATATAATCAATCACTTATATATATATCTACAACTAAAGATTTAATCGCTACAAGTCGGCTCCAACAAAATATAAAATATTTACAAACCGTCGGCTCAAATCTCAAATAATTTTCAATGCGCATCAACCGAAGTCGGCACAACATAGTGAGGACCCAAAACAAAATCCTCAAACTCGAAAATATTTCCAAATTTTTTTCCTCGAACATCCACACAACATGCCACATTCACTTAGTCAACCTTCTAGCACTATTAAAAAAAAAATCAATCAACCGGATCTCCTAACTCGTACACCAAATGATGCAATGGCACAAAACTAGAGAATAAGATATTCCAAATACCCAATGACCTTCCCTAAGACCCTCAACTCAAACTGATAAACTGGTAATGCAAATGGATTGACAGATTCAACTTCAGTCGAATGCCCTGTTCTTTATTTTATCTCCCAGTATGGACAGATACTAAAGTGCGGACTAGATCAATGACTTAGGTTTCCATCAATGACAACACCAGAAGCAATATGCCAATAGGGATCCTATGGTCCACCTTGTTGTTGATACTAATTTTTCAGAGGGGGGCCATGTGTTCCACAATGTTGATAGTAATGATTGTTTGGAGGGGGGCCCTGTGTTCCACCCTGTTGATAGTACTGATTGTTCTGTGAAAGGTCTAAAATTGAGGTGTTTTGAGGTAAATTTTTTCCAGGAGGTGGATTATTGTTTTGTGGTTCATACTGGGATGGCCCTCCTTGATACAGTTGTGTCATTGTTGCTTGTTCAATCTGAGTTGGTTTTCTGAACAAGGGGTTCTCTTTTGGTTGACCACTATTTTGTGAGAACACGGGTGGAGTGTTTAGCATCGCTAGGGTTTGGTTATTTGTATGAAAATTGAGTTATCCCCTAAGGGAATAATATTGGGATAATTGAGAGCCTCTACATTGAAATCCACTGGTAATTTAGCACCACTTTTTCCTAAGTTGAAGAAATAGGAGTTTGGGTCCTTTCTCAACAACCTGTCCATTAGTTTGAGAACCTTGGGGTTGTTAGAATGTTCAAATGGTTCCTCCTCATTTATCTCCTCATTCGTATCCACCTCCTCTACAACTACTCTGTTTGGGTCTTGGTTGTTTTGTTCCACCTCCTTTTGTTTGTGGTTTAGTTCTTCCTCATTGAAGGTGTCTCTATACATAGGTATCTTCTAGGGAACTTCAAGGCTCTTTGACCTATAGTCCCATGGGATACTTTCATTGTTCATGGTATTGGATGGTGGGATGCTAGCGTTGTTCTTGATTGCTTCCATTTTCTTTTTGTGTTGTGATCTTGTGGTTTTCATAAACAACTTGGGTCCCCTATGGGAGAGTTGTGTAATGTTTGAACTCTCTAGTTGACTCAAATCCTAAAGATCCAATGTTTTCCTAAATGAGGATAGATGTGGATATGTAAACCTATTTGGTTCCTCCTAGATCGAGCATAATATTTTCTTAACAAGAGATTGCGATTGTGATAAAGTATTATGGCCCACTTCCTACTAAACTTGGAATTATGATTCCTATGTCTGAGATGACGACATGTAGATCTTCCCCTATGGATTTTTATTGTATGATATATCATTTAGGGGAGTTCAAGATCATGATTATGTGAGAAATTGGAACTGTTGGAAAAGACCCAGATTTTGACAGTAATAGAAGGAATACAAGTTTGGATTGTGCCTTGAAGCATGTTTGTAGAAGTTGTATACCAACCTAGTTCTGGTTTTGTGAAGTTCCCATAGGTGTTTCTTGAGAGTTTTTTTACTAAGATGCCTAAGTCAGAAATGACGACCTATAGACATTACTTTAGGGATCCTGACTTTGTGTGATATCATGGAGGAAAGAGGATATTTATTGCCACACAGGTGGTGGTAACACGGGTCTTCCGGCTACTATGTCTAATTTCTCTTCCTCTTCATCTAAGATGATTGATGCAGTGAGAAACTGGCAGGGCGTTTTGTTCTTCTCAAATATGAAGGTTCTCAAACTACTTATGATGTTAGTTTGCTCACCTTCAATGTATGTGAGACTAGGTTGAAGGATCGATGCTATGAGACTAGGTTGAAGGATCGATGCTACAAGGTCTATTGTTGAATTGGAGAAGTTGGTCGCTAGATGGTCATAAGGTGTAATGGTGTGTTGAGACGGCTGCTATGAAGCTCAGGACCCTAAGGTTTGAGTGTTGTTTTGGAATGTGGCTACTTTTTGGAAATCAAAATGTTGAAGAACTAGGGTTGATATTTCACTTCCTTGTCTAGAGGATATGTTGTGGGAAAGCTTACTTGTACTATTTGTGAGTCCCAAGTAACTATTGATATCATAGAAGTCTGAGTGAAGGAATGACCCCAATGGTTTGTTTGATTTTGATCTCTAACAAGTAGGATGGAAATGATGGATGAGAGACTATGTGACCTATTTGGTTTTCCAAATTGTCTTGTTCAAACAATGACCCTATAAACAACTTTGATTTGTTTTCCCCAAGTGTTAGAAAATTGTTCAAGACTGTGAGCTAGAATGACAATTGTAACTTATGTGTGTTTTCTTTCCTCTGTGTTTTGGAGTATGAAAAATGATAGAATAGCATTGGATTGACTCAAAAAGCATGGAATTTATGTGACATGAATATCTATAGCTTAAGTTTTGAAATCACAACACCCAAGGCATAGTTCCCAAATGTTTCATTTGATTTAAAGTAACTTGAAACAAAAGCCTACATATCCAAAAACCTTGAAGGAAATCCTTCAAGGAGTGCAAATAAAGGGCTTCTCTCAAAAGAATACACCAAGTCAAAGGGTTTGTGATTTAACCGTCATGTTCAGTGTTTGTTTTGATGTGTTCTTTTTCTTGAAATCAAGCACAAAATTTGATGTTTTTGGATTGTTTTGAAATGTATTTTTCAAGTTTTAACATAAACAAGCAATTACAATCCTTTTGGATAAAAACCATTATTTTAGGCAGGCTTGCCTCATGCTCTGAAGAGACAATTTTACATACCACTTATGGCATGGGCCTGTAGTTGTACTTGGCAAGTAACTTCTCAGAAGTTGACGAGGGCCACACTACCCAAAACCCACAAAAATCACAATAATAGATACCAACACAGAAAATGCAAGACAAAAAAATGACTCACTTTTGATTATTTTCAGAAAATGAAATTATAGATTCAAAACTTACATGCTATAGCCTCATGGGCTTGATTCATTACAACAAAATCAACTCTGAAAAGGAAATCTACTATTCAGAGCCACAATCTACACTATTAGGGCCACCTTCAACAACCCTCACTTAACCCTTTTTATTTTCCCCCAATAACCGCCCTATAATGTTCTAGAAAGTTCAAATTTCCCCCTTTTGTTTTGGCGCTAAAAGTCCTATCGTTTGATTTCTGGCCTAGGAAGAAATTTTTATGAAATTCACTTTTTAGAGGACCAATTTCACAGGGCCATAACTTCTGATCCGAGCGTTCGATTTTCTATTATTGCATATCGTTGGAAAGCTCTGGATGAGCTCTACAACATACAATGCCACCCTAAGGTGGTTCGACCACCTTTTGAGTTGTTTTGGGGCCTCTAAAGTTTTATATATTAATTTGAAGCTGCATTGGAGAAATTTTTTGGGATGGAAACTTTAATTTCTCCTAAACCGTGTAGGGTATTGAGGTGATTCTTTCGCGACAAGAAATTTTTTTCAGCTCTACTCCTTGGGGTAAATTTTTATGTCCATACAAGCCCATTTATGCCAACTTACTAAAAATAGTAAATGCCCATTTTTTGATATTTTTACGCCTGACAGTCTTATACCCCTTAAGTACCATCATGGGACTCAAAAAAATAAATAAAATAAAGAAAACATTTTTTCGGGTGATGCAAGATTGCCCTACACCGTTGGATGCTCCTGCATCAGACACCTAGGGTAATTTGAAAAGTGACCTTGTCACTTCTTAGGAGCTATAGGGAAACCAAGAAAATTAACCTCAGCCTTAGACAACCATGATGAATTTCAACAAGTCGTCCTCTCCATTTCACCAAGTACTCTGCATATTGCCTGTTTGTTGTGCTTCTACCCACACAGCTATCCAAGATTTCTTCTATCTCTTCCTTCTCTAAAGTAGGTGCTAGAATTTACCACTATTCTTTTATCGACCCCTCCTCTATATCACCTTCATGATACTCTGTCAAATCAACAATGTTGAACATAGGAGAAATGTTTATTCCACTAGGCAACTCTACCTCATAAGCATTTCCTAAATCATGCTTCTTCAGGATCTTGCATGGTCCAAACTTCTTCATCTTTAACTTGTTGTATGTACCAACTAGAAACCTTTCCTTTTGCAAATGAACCATGAATTCATCTCCTACCTAGAGCTCCTTATACCTCCTTTTCTGATTTGCTTGAGCCTTATATTGTGAGTTCATCTTATTGATATGTTTCTTCACCTCTTTGTACAAATTTTTCAGGTGCTCAGCAAAATCTTCAGCCTCAACACTACTCTTCTCCCCCTTCTCCATCTTTCTCAATTCAGAAGTAGTTCTTCGACTACTCCCATATACAATCTAGAATGGTGATTTACCAGTGCTCATATTGACAAAATTGTTGTAAGCAAATTCTTCCTGTGCTATAATCAAATCCCATCCCTTGGGCTTATCTCCAACTAAGCATCTTAGCAGGTTGCCCAAACTCCTATTGACCACCTCTATTTGTCCATTAGTCTATGGATGGTGTGTAGAACTGAACTTCAAATCTGTTTTCAACTTCTTCCATAATGTCCTCCAGAAATAACCAACAAATTTGGTATCTTTTTCTGAAACTATACTCTTTGGTAGACCATGTAGTCTCACCACCTCTCTAAAAAACAAATTTGCAACATGAACAACATCACTGGTCTTATGACATGGAATGAAATGTGCCATCTTTGAAAATCTATCCACCACCACGAATATGGAATCATGCCCTCTTTGTGTCCTTGGAAAGCCAAGAACAAAATCCATGCTAATATCCTCCCATGGCCTTTGAGGTGCAGGTAATGGCTGATACAATCCAGTATTCTGGCTTGTTCCTTTCACCATCTGACATACTCTGCAACTTTGTACAAACTTCTTCACATCTTGTTGTAACTGTGGCCAATAATAATTCTGACTGACAAGAGCAATGGTCTTATCTCGACCAAAATGTCCAGCCAATCCTCCACTATGCTTCTCCTTGATTAGATTCTCTCTCATAGAACTCCTTGGAATTCACAATTGGCTTCCTCTAAACAACATCCCATCTTGGATTAAGAAATCCAACCATCTCATCCTATCTAATGTAGTAGGTTCCAAACAAGCCTTCCAAGCTTCTGCAAAGTCTGGATCTTTTAGATACAAACTCTTGAGCTCATTGAACCTAACAACCTCTATATTCATTTTTATCAACAAATTTTTCCTTCTACTTAAGGCATCTGCAACTCTGTTTGACCTTCCACTCCTGTGTTTCAAAACAAAAGTATAACTATGAAAAAACTCAACCCATTTTAAGTACCTTTGATTCAACTTTCCTTGATTATTGAGATACTGCAAAGCCTGGTGATCAGTATATAAAACAAATTATTTTGGAAACAAATAGTGTCTCCATTTCTTTAAAGCCTGAACTATAGCATAAAACTCTTGATCATAGATAAAATATTTCTTCTTAGCATCATTTAACTTCTCACTAAAATAGGCAACAGGCTTACCTTCTTGACTCAAAACAACTCCTATGGCAGTGCCACTAGCATCACAATCTACCTGAAATACCTTATTAAAATTTGGAAGGGCCAAAATAGGTTGCTATGTAACTTTGTTCTTCAACATATCAAAACTTCTATCTTCTTCTTTGGTTCACTTAAACTCTTTTCTATCCCCTCTCATCGCTTTAGTTAGAGGTGCACAAATACTACTAAACTTCTTAATAAACTTTCTATAAAAACTTGTTAGACCATGAAATGATCTTACCTTTGTAACACTCCTCAGGGTAGGCCATTCAACAATAGCTCTCACCTTCTCTGGATCCATTTTAAGACCATCTACTGAGACAAAAAATCCTAGATACACCAACTCTCTCTTCACAAAACTACATTTATTCAAATTAATCAATGACTTCTCCTCCTTTAGTTTCTCAAAAACTCTTCTGATATGCACCAAGTGCTCCTCCAATGTCTTATTGAAAATCAAAATATCATCCAAATAAACAATAAATTTTTTTCCTAAAAACTCTTTCAATACCTCATTCATAACCGCATAAATGTGCTAGGGTGCATTGGTTATCCCAAAAGGCATGAATAACCACTCGTACAATCCCCCCTTGGTTTTAAAGGCTGTCTTCCATTCATCTCCTTCTCTAATTCAGATTTGGTGATATCCTCTCTTCAAATCTATCTTTGTGAAGTACTCAGCTCCACTTAAACAATCCATAATGTCATCCATTCTTGGCAAGGGAAATCTATACTTGATGGTGATCTTGTTGATGGCTCTAGAATCTGTACATATCTTCCATTCCCCATCCTTCATTAGTGCTAGTACTGCAGGTATTGCACATGGACTCAAACTCTCCCTGATCAATTCCTTCCGCAACAACTCTTGCACTTGTCTATTCAACTCTTCACTCTCTACTAAAGTCATATGATGAGCTGCCTTATTCAGAAAACTAGCTCCAAGAATCAAGTCCATCTGATGACTAATCTTTCTTATAGGAGGAAAACCTTCAGGTACATTATAAAAAATAATAGCTTGAAACTCATTCAACAAATCTGAAACCTCTATAGGTACCTCAGTAGTATCTTCTTTATCAACTCTAGGGATCAATGCAAAACACATATGCTCATGCTTCATAAACTTATAGGAACTTTCTTCCATCAACCAAGAAAATTTTGGCATTACTGCATACCTTTTCCTCTACCTCTTTCAAGGGCTTCAACTTATGATGAACTCCATCCTTTGTCAAAGAATAGGTGTTGGCATGTCCATCATGTATTGCTCATCGATAAAACTACCATGGTCTGCCTAACAACATATGGAAAACATCCATAGGCATAATATCACACAATACCTCATCAGGGTAATTTCCAATCTTGAACTTTACCAAACATTGTTCATTTACCAAGGCTTTATGGTCCTTCTGCAACCAAGCAATCCAGTATGTGTTTAGATTCCTTCTTCTCTCCAACCACAACTTACTAATCATTTCTTCTAAAACAAGGTTATCAGTACTACCTCCACCAATAATAACATTGCAAAATTTACCTTCACACTTACATTTGCTGTGAAACAAATTCTTCCTTTGAGTTGGCTCATTCTCCTCATTCAGCAAGGTTCTTCTAGTAACAAGAACCTATCCTCTTTCTGCATCCTCAGAATGTGAAGACTCAACATCTTCATCAACATGTGCAAATCGTGCATTACCCTCAAGTCTTCTATTTCTCCTTCCTTGATGTTGAGGACACTCATAGGCTCTATGTCCTTCTCCACACTAGAAACAGGTTCCACGAAAGCCTCCTGTTCCTAGTCCTCATCTAGATCTTCCCCTTCCTCTTTGGTCTCCATTATTTTGATCACGAGGACGATAAGTGTTATCTCCTTTCTAGTTTTGGCCGCTACTAGAGACTTCACCCTTCTTTTGATCTTCATTTCGACCTCCATATGACCGTCCACCAGTCTTTCCTCCATGACCTCCACCTCATTGTTTGTTCTCAAACCTCTTGTTCAGTCGTTCTTCAACCTTTAGAGAAAATTGATAAGCATCCTCAATGGTGGTCATTCTTACAAGTTCCAATTCTTCTTGTATGCTTGGCTCCAACCTGTTAATATAACGAGCAACTTTCTCTTTATTTGCCTCAGAATGTCCTGTCTAAATCAAGACCTTGTGAAATTACTCTATGTATTCTTTCACTATACTTGTCCCTTGCCTCAAGCTCTACATCTTCTTGAGCAACTCCAATTCATAATCAACTGGAATAAATTGTTTCTTCAATTTTGACACCATTCTGTCCCATCTGGAAATTTTATCTTTCCCCTATCTTCCTCTTTCTAATTGGACCTCTTTCCACCATATACTGGTGTGACCTTTCAATTTTTTCTTTGCAAACCTCACTCTATGAGGATCTTTAATCTCCTCAAACTCAAAAAATTGCTTCATATCATTGATCCAATCAATCAATTCTTCAGGATTCAGATTTCCACTAAAAGTTGAAACCTCCATTTTAAGTCTCTTCCCAATGCTTGAGATCGCTCGCAACAATCTTCTATCTCCAAAATCCATTGGATCCTTCTCTTCCTCTTCCATTTCCTCTTATGTTTCATCTTCACTATCATCTTTGTCTCGTACATTGCACATCTCTTCTTTGAACCTTTTGTTGCAAGGTTTCTAATTGCCTTCTAAGGGCTCTGATTTCATCTCTAGGTGGACCTCCTCCACCTCGGCCTCTACCTTTGCCATACTGGGCAAGTCTTGGAGGCATCTTGAATTCAACCCACACTCATAGGTCCTGTTGCAACTACCTCACATTTGGAATTGTATTGTAGGCTCAGGAACTCCTGCTCTGATACCACTTGATGAGGGCCACACTGCCCAAAACCCACAAAAATCACAATAACAGATACCAACATAGAAAATGTGAGACAAAAGAATGACTCACTTTCAATTATTTTCAGAAAATGAAATTATAGATTCAAAGCTTACATGCTATAGCCTCATGGGCTTGATTCATTACAACAAAATCAACTCTGGAAAGAAAATTTACTATTCGGAGCCACAATCTGCACTATCAGGGCCACCTTCAACAACCCCCACTTAACCCTTTTTATTTTCCCCCAGTAACTACCCTAGAATGTTCTAGAAATTTTAAATTTCCCCCTTTTGTTTTGGTGCCAAAAATCCTGTCGTTTGATTTTTGGCCTAGGAAGAAATGAAATTCACTTTTTAGAAGAGGACCAACTTTGCGGGGCCATAACTTTTGACCTGGGTGTCTGATTTGCTATTATTGCATATCATTAGAAAGCTCTCGATGAGCTCTACAACGCAAGAACCCATCGTAGGTCGGTTCGGCCCCTTTTGAGCTGTTTTGGGGCCTCTAAAGTTTTATATCTGAATTTAAAGCTGCATTGGAGAAATTTTTCGGGATGAAAAAATTAATTTCTCCCAAACTATGAAGGGTATTGAGGTGATTCTTTCATGAATGGAAATGTTTTTCAGCTCTACTCCTTGGGATAAATTTTCATGTCCATATGAGCCTGTTCAGGTCAACTTACTAAAAATAGTAAGTGCCCATTTTTTGCTATTTTTGACCCCTGATATCTTATACCCCTTAAGTGCCATCATGGGACTCAAAAAATATAAAGAAAATTAAAAAAAAAACATTTTTTTTGGGTGATGCAAGATTGCCCTGCACTGCTAGATACTCCTCCATTAGATGTAAATTCTGATGCACCACTTTCAAAGAATGTTTTGGATAATAGGGTAGATTTTAAAACAATTTGGCTCTTAGTCTCAATTGTGAATGTGGAAATTTGACACTCACCCGCTAGCCACTTAAGGCTCTTTAACTATTCTTGTTCCACTTAAGGCGTGGGATTAGGTGCAGTCTATTGTTAGCACGACTTGAAGCTAATTTCTTACGATTTCAAAACCTTTGATATAGCCCGCTAGTAAATGTGCTTCAAGACCTTCACTGAGTTCTCTAGTGCAAGATGTGTCTCAAAGAAAGCCCCCTCTCTAAGGTAAAATTTGAAAATAAAACGCGAAGCTCAAAAAATGTTTTTCGCTCACCCAAGATTGCCAAAAGGTGCGAGGGGAGAAGACAAAACATTTTAGCTTGCCAATCACATAATGCATAAAAAACACTTCATAGAAAATTGATTTTTTTAAACACCTCGAATGGTGTTATTCCCAAAAATATGTGAATAACATAAACAACTCGTTCTTTTTATTTTGCACCAATATGAAGTATTCAGGACATCAAACAATTAAGATAGCAATAGTGTAAAAATAGAAAGAATAGTTTGTTCATTTTTAAGCCTAAATTTGAGTGTTTCTAAGAAATCAAGCTTGGTTCTAACTTGGTCAACAAAAGTAAATCGAGCATGTGTCAACAAAATGGAAATTGTTTTGCGTTATTTTTATGTACCAAAATTAAAGTTCCTAATTATGAAAACATGAAATGTGTTCATTTTTAAAGCACCAAAATAAGAGTTCCTAACATGTAAGAAAGCTTAAAATTGGTTCAATTTTAATAGCACCAAAACAAAGTGTGCATTTTTCTTGTTGTTTTTAGAGAACCAAAATTAAACATTCCTAATTTAAGAAAGCTTTAAATTTGTTCAATTTTAAGAACACCAAAACCAAGTGTGTGTTTGTCTTGTTCTTTTTAGAGCATCAATTTTAGATGTTCCTAACTTAAGAAAGCTCAAAAATGGTTCAATTTTAACAACACCAAAACCAAATGTGTGTTTGTGTTGTTCTTTTTAGAGCACCAAAATCAAATTTTCCTAGTTAATCAAATTTTTTTGTGGATCTAGAAATATTTGACTGATCATCTTCCCTACAAAAAATGAGTTGAAGTCATATAAATCCTACATTCAAATCCATTAGTACCTCTTACACATTCAAAAAAAGAAAACATTAGCAAATAAATCCATTACAATAGCACACAGGATTTGTGCACTTGTCTGTCAGAGAAAATGCTCAGAAAAAATGCAAAAGCGCCCTTGTCAAAATCAGATGCTCAAAACTCAAAGTAGATGCTACCCCTGTTAGAATAAAATGCAAGGTTTTAGAAGCAGATGCGAGGATATTTTTGCAAAAGCATAGTTCCCATGTCAAATGCTTAGTTCTTAGTGTTAAGTGTGTGGTTTTCTTGATAGAGAACTGCAAATTTTTTTTGGGCAGTGCGTGAATTTTTTTTTCAAAAGCACTTTCGAGACTTGCAACTTAAAAAATAGCTCAAACGAATGTTAGTGTTGGGGACAAGGGTCCCACTGGGCGTGCCAGAATGTGAGGGAAAAATCATTAGATGCTAAACAAGAAAAATGTGCTTGAAATGAGAATCTAAGCTAAGATCAAACACATTAATCTAAGATCTAATCCTACACATATGAAATGAAACTAAGCTATTTGAACACACATTAAGAAATCTATGATTACTAAAATGAATGTAAACAAAAAGCACAATGTTACCATCCCATATTGGAGTGTATTTTCCTAATGGTGGATTTTTCTTAACACCATGAAGCCTCCATAGTTTGTGAAAATCTTGATGAATGATGCTTGATGTTGGTTGACTAAAGAAATGATGAAGCTCTATCAATGATGATCTTTATAACACTTCATTGCATAAGGTATGTTGATTCTCCGATCCTTTTTTGTGAGGAAAGAGGTTTTTATATAGAGAAAGAGATTTTGAAACAATGATTAGGATTCAACAATGTTGGATCAAGATCAATGGTCAAAAGGTCTTGAGAGGATTTAGACATGAGAAGATTGTGCAAATTGACTGATCAACCAGGAATATATTGGCTAGTTAGGAAATAGATGGCTTAGTAGCAAATTAGATTGCTCAGTCAACAACCATAATTTGCTCAATAAAAAAGTGGGTGAGAAATTATGAATTAATTGATTTAATTAATAATTCCTTTTTGAAGTTGAATGTGCAAATCGAGTTTGAATTTTGCAAATAAAGTTACATTAGTTTGATTTAATTATTCAAAATTTTGAAGAAAAGTGTCATTATGTTTAAGGGAATAATGCATGGAGAGATAATGAGACAGTTAACTAAATAGATATTTTAGTCAACTAGAATAAAGTATTTGTTACGTTCAAGATTGTGCATGAAGAGATAATGAGACAGTTAGCTAAATAGATATTTTAGTCAACTGATTTAGAAGAGCTAGTTAAGTTTTTGAGGGAAATTAATTAATTAAATAATTAATTAATATCAAGAGGAACATGCACATATGAATTTGACTTAATAAATAAAGTTTATTTATTAAAGTGATGTTGAATGAATTAAATAATTTAATTTGGAAAGGGGAAAGTTGTTTAATTAAATAATTACTAATAATCATTTAATTAAATTAGAAGAATAGGTGGGGTTAAATAATTAAAATAATTATTTAATGTAGAAGTTGAAAGAGGATTAAATGAAGAGTTAACTAAATAGATTATTTAGTCAACTGAGAGAAAGTGGTCGTTATGCTTAAGGGAATAATGCATGGAGAGATAATTGAATAGTTAACTAAATAGATTGTTTAGTTAACTAAAAAAGAATTAGTCCATGTGGAGAAGATAATTAATTAATATTAAGAGGAACGTGCATTATGAATTGTTTTTAATAAATAAAAGATTATTTATTAAATGGATGATGTTGAATGAATTAAATAATTTAATTTGGAAAATGTGAGATTAAATACTTGAAATAATTATTTAATGTAGAAGTTGAAAGAGGATTAAATAATATTTAATATTATTTGATTTATGAGGGGGGATTGATTGATTTAACTGATTAATTCTTTTTGGAGTTAAAGTGCAAATCAAGTTTGACTTTTGGAAACAAAGTTGCATTAGTTTGATTTGATTTTTGATGATATTTTGAATAGTATTATTCAATTTATTCAAATTTGGAAGGAAAGTGAGTTAATTAAATTATTATGATTTAATAATTAATCAACTTAGAGGAATAAAGTTAATTAGTGATATAATTAAATAATTGGCATTATTTAATTAATCATGAATAATAAAGTTAGATTAGGACTATATTAAATAAATGAAATTTATTTAATTTTTCAAATTTGATGAAAACGTGAATTAATTAAATAATATTGTATTATTCAATCAATAGCAGAAATTAGGTTTTTACGATTTTATTAAATAAATGAACTTTATTTAATTGGTTGAAAATGATGAAAAAGTAAATTAATTAAATAATGTATTATTATTTAATCAATAGAGGAAATTAGGGTTTTTCTTGATATAAATGATGAATATTAGTGTTAAAATATTAGTTTGCACGCTAGGACAATTTTAAGTGTCTACACATGTAAATAAACAACTAAATTTAAACATGAATGGTGAATACTCAATCTCAATATCAGTAATTGAATGTTGAACCCTTAAATTTAAAATTTATATTTTGAATGTAAATCCTAAATCCTAGACCCTTATCCCTAAATGTTGAACCATGTATCATGACCCTCTCCTTTGAGAAAATTAGAACCTTATAATTAGCATTCAGTATAATTGTGGGAAATATATATTAGTTAACTTAGAAGATTAATAAAATAATGGTAATGATAATAAAATTAAATATAATCTTCTAATTGTCTTGTAAAAATATAAATTTAAGTAAATTAAAAACATATAGTAAAACAATTTAAATAATAGATTGATTTAAAATGAATAAAAAATAATTATTATTTTAATATGAAATATTGTGATTATTTGATGGTTTGTGGTAATTAAATAATTTTACGTTGGATAATAGGTAATATAAAAGTAATAAATAACAAATTTATTGATAATATTTTATATTCGTATCTTTATCAAATTTTGTTTTAAAATGAATTAGTAACTTAAAAATCTACATATTTATTTTGAAAAAAGAAAAATAAAAGAAATAAGATATTAAAATTTGATAATATGGAAAGGAAAATAGGTTTTTTTAATGGGTTATAAAAGAGGAGAGGAAAAGGAGATTGAAAAAAAGAGTCAAGTTATTTTCTTTTTAAAATTGGTTATAGGTATGCAATCCATTTTTTCATAGGTTTTTTTTTTAATCTTTTATATATTCAAATAATCCTAATTTTTATTTTTGGTGGTCTAAACTTGAAAATTATTTACTGGAAGAGTACTATTTGATATAATAATAAACACTAATACAAATTTTATACTTTTATTAATAATCTTTTGTTTTGATTTTTGATTTTATGATTTTATGCATAATATATTCTAAGTTTTCAAAATAAAGAAATATTATTTAAAAATGTTAATTAATTAAGAAATTGTATAAAATCTATAAAAAGTTCTCTAAACATAATATTTTTGTTTGTAATAAATTTTTAGAAATGTATTTTTTATAACTTTTTTTTTTTTCTTCCAATATATTTTTATCTAAAATTTAGTTTTTCTTTTAAATTATTTTTAAATGACTACAGACATATTTTGTTTAAATCCTATGCTTCATAGAAACTCCTTAGAAACTTGAAAAATTAATCAGAAAGAATATTTAATTCATTCCATATTTTGATTTATTTTATATTTATGCCAATTCTTTGATGCCTTGCCAAGTCAAAAAGTGAAATGCACCAAACATGGTTGGTGTTTTTTTTTTTTTATCGCACCTACTTAAATGCCTATGTAGGAGGTTGATTTTCCATGTAATGTCTACAAAGAATTAAATTTTTTTAGGATTTTTGAGACTTAAATGATTTGTTGTTCCTTTTTTTTCTCTTTTTTGACCTAAATTATCATGAATGGTGAAGAAAACATAGTTTTGAAAGCTTGGGATCCAAGTAAATGTCTAGATCATTTGTTTTTGATGTAGGTATTGTTCCTTACAAAAACTAGGCCTTCTTTCATGAGCATTTGGAACCCTCTATTTTTTTAATTTAATTCTATTATAGGTTTCCTAAGATATAAGGTAACATGCATGCTAAAATATTTGCTAATGGGGAGTAATGCTAGTGGAGAGGAGCCCAAAGTGATGAACATTCACTCTCATTCTACTCCTAACAAATGGTTAGAGATAAATTTTGCATAAGATTTTAAATTGAATTTTTAAAGTTTAATATTGAATAAAATGAAGGGTTTTAAATATATTGAATTAATTGTTGTTGTATGTAGTAAAAATGTAAAACATAAAAATAAGAGCTTGAAAGTAACAAACAATTAAAACAAAGAAATAAAATTTATTTACCAACCTCATTGCAAATCTCAGATCAAGTTTGTTATGTCAACTTGCTTACTAAGAATGTGGATGCAACTCGATAAAAAACACTATATTTAATTAATAATGGATTTCAATAGAGTGGATATGATGAGGGGCTACTCCACCCAACACCCATAAATCACAAAAATAGATATCAACATAGAAAAATGTAGGACAAAAAATAACCCTCTTTCGATTACTTTTAGAAAATGAAATTACAAATTCAAAAATTACAATGCTACAATCACATGTGCTTGATTCACTACATGTAAAAATCAAATTTGTAAAAAAATTAATTATTCAGAGCCACAATCTGCACTAATGGAGCCACCTCCTGTAACCTCCACTCAACCCTTTATTTGACACCAATAATCACCTTAGAATATGTTGAATGAACAAGACAACTGAGAGGGGGGTGAATCAGTTGTAGAAAATTAAAACATCAAAACCCTTAATAATAACCAGATCCACATGCAATCATTAAACCCTTATTTTTTAATGTGATTAATCATGAAATGTAGAGAACAGGAACTAAAATAACAACACCATACACAAAAGAGCACTAGATCTACATGGAAAACCTAACGAAGGAAGAAATCATGATGAGTACTAGCTCACAATATAAGTAATAGCAAACTGGTACAAGGGATCATTGCCAGAATAGGACACACTATCCAAAAAGGCTCATAGCCAAGGCTCACTTCCACAGAAAGAACACAAGAAGATAGATGAGAAAGGTTACGCAGAGAACAAATTCTCAATACAATAAGGAGTCCACCACAATTTCTCCAACACTTTCACATCCTTGTATGAAAGATTTTAGACACCTTTAGCTCACTGCCTTTAGGAATCCAAACACTTGAAATTTGCATTGCTCTACTTGGATTCACATCACACACATCACTCACATCGATCTTGCATCTATCTTGACTCTTTCTTGATTCTCTCTTGCATTTCACAACACCACTCTTATTTATATCGTCTTCAACCTCAAAAACCTTCTCCAAGGTCAACAACTATTTGTTATACTTACAAATTCAAATTTGGTCGACACCTAAACATTTTCGTGATGGATAGGAATGAAGGCGACCCATATAAATCCTTAATTAGGACCCAAATAGATCCCAACACATCTCAACACACTTTCATAAGCCTCACATGTAGTGTTAACACAAGGTCGGCCAATACTCATGCTAAACACCATAAACATTAAGTACACGCTTCCTTAAATCAATCTAAAACTTTTGGACAAAAAAAATCACTTGAATATGATATAGAATAATCTTTAAACCACTTGAGATTCATCAAACACTTCATCTAGGCTTGCATCATACAAATACTTCAACCTAAAACATTTGGTAAACCTTGTTCGCATGTGCTGCAGCATGAAACACACACTGTACTATACCAAATAAAGTGAAACCTTGAAATATAAAATATACAAACAATATAATAAATTTTCTAAATCCAAACAACCTAATGCCAAACAATAGAGAAATGCAGAGAAAATACATTTCTCCCAGGCCATAGAAAACAACACTGAAAAATTGGTTCACACATTGGTGAAATATCTTGCTTTGTACAACAATCTAGAAACCCAAATTCTAAATATATCAACCTCTAAAAACCTTGAACAATATACTAGATCCACATAGGAATAGCATCAACATAGAAGAAATGTGGAGTACATCCCAGAGCACATTCTAAACACTTGCACAACATTGTTTTCTCTGTTTATCAATTTTTCTCAAAAGCACCTAGAAACCAAGTACTAGAGACATCATCTCAGCTCATTACTTCATTCCAACTCATCTTTAGACACTACAACAAAAATATAGCTCCATGTACTCACAACACTTCCTCAATATCTCAACTACACATGCACAACCTGCAACATCCTATTTTCCTCTTTTTCACAATTTTCTCAATATCCTTGACATATTCATCATGCAACAACTTCCTTAACACATAGTTGACATCAATGACAATACCAGTCAATAGAATTCCTATTGACATCAATGAAAACACCTTCATATTTGCAACAATATCCCCCTTTGTCATTCATGGTAACACAAGATGTGAAAAACCATCAAAGACAACATAACAACTCTTAACACACTTTATTATGATTTCCTTTCTTTTCTCCCCCTGAATGATAATTTTTTTCACATGATACTTTCTCCACCTTTGACATCAATGGAAAAGGATTTTTTTTGTTGCATTATTCTCCCCCTTTGACACTAAACCAAAATACCTTATCTAAATACCCCCCCCCTTAGGAGTACACCCAATCAACTCAACAACTCTGCACAATGACAACACATGACACTACCTACTCCTCTTGAGAGGTAGACACCAACATTAGTCTAGAAAAGAGATAGATCCATGGATCCATTGGACTGATGCATATCCATATGCTTCTAGTTTAGAGGAGGGGCAATAACCCCCAACTTCTCCCAAAGGTACTCAAAAGTATCTTTAGGAGAGCCTTAGTAAATATATCGACAATATGATCCTTTGTAGGTATGGGCTGATGCAAGAAGTTGGGTCCACAAAAAGCTCAAAAAGTGGAAGTGTTTTTTCTATTTTTCAGAATTTTTCACACTTGGACTAAAAATTTGAGACACTTACACAATGAATCTTAAAAAAAGTCAGTAATATGAAATTTAAAATTTTGAATCTAGTTTCCAAATATATAATTTATTCAAAAAACCAGATAATAGAAATTGAATTTTGATAGGGATGTATAAAAACCGATTTTTATTTTATTTTTTTACCATACCATGCGCGTGTACATACACCACTTTTTGACCCAAATAAAAGTATTTTGCTAATTCATTTTGGGGAAAGATAGCTAACAACATGAAGATTGATGAAGATATTTTTTGTAATTTTTTTATTGAATTTTTTTTGGCCTTAATTGTTGTTTTTAAAAATCAATGTGTACGAACAACATAATTGGACCTAAACTAAACATTTTTTGAATCCATTTTTTTCATTATGTAGAAAATTTTCTGAAGATTGATGCCATATAAATTTTTTTACAAGAAAATTAACCAAAAAAAAAGTTATTAAAAAACAAAAAAAGTTTGATATTTTAAGTTTATGAACTAGTTTTCTTAGTAATTAATCAAAAAATAATAAATATAATCCAATATTATAAAAAATTAAATATTTGGAAACTAGACATCATGTTCTCTAATGGATTTTAATTTTATAGATTGATTAAAAAAAAAAGTCCATCATCCATATTGCCAAAGTTGGAAATTTTTATTAAACCTGCCTTAGTTTTTTAGTTGTAGGTCAAAGGCTAAGGGTTAGGTTGTCAAGCCTTTCCTGATCCTAAAACCAAGGCAACATGTGGGTTGTGGATTTAAAATTTTAAAAATGCTTATGCGTTACAAAACGAATACGCGTTCTTTATTTGCTTGATTATTTAAAAAATTAAATACTTTTTAGAAAAGTGTATGCATTTTAAAACACGTATGCATTTCTAAAAGGGATTTAATTTTTTAAATAAATGACTCATACGTGTTATAAAATGCATACATGTTATATAACACGTACATATTTTTTAATGCATATGCATTTTTTTAGGCTTGGGTACCTGAAGCATAACACATACACATTTTTTAATAACACATACGTGTTTTCTACGAGATTTTTTTTGCCAAAACTTCCCCTCTTTGTGGACCCAACTTCTTGCTTTTACCCATACATACTCAAGTTTCACCTCATTCTCCATAACCTTCTCTCTCATAAAGTGATACCTAATTGATATATGCTTTTTCCCTGAATGCATCACTGGATTCTTTGAAATGTTAATTGCACTTGTATTATCACAAAAGATAGAAATAGGTTCATCATATACAACTCTGATATCCTTCAATGTTTGTCTCATCCACAAAACTTGTGTACAACATGATGCTGCAGCAATATACTCAGTCTTTGGAGTGGATAAAGAAACTGAATCTTGCTTCTTACTCAACCATGACACCAATCTACATCCAAGAAAGAATGTACCACCACTTGTACTTTTCCTATCATCAACACAACCAGCCCAATCTGCATCTGTATAAGCACTTAGTATGAAATTAGTATCCTTAGGATACCACAAGCCATAATCTAGAGTGCCTCTTAAATATATGAATATTCTCTTCACAACTACAAGATGTGTTTCTTTAGGATCTTCTTGAAATCTAGCCACAAGACAAACAACATGCATGATATCCGATCTAGTAACAGTTAGATAAGCAATCCACCAATCATAGATCTATATTTTCTCTAATCAACCTTAGGTGAATCATCATCTTTGCATAATTTACAACCAATCACTATAGGAGTGCATACCAGTTTGGAGTCTTCCATTCTAAACTTCTTCAACATCTCTTTGACATACTTAGACTATGAAATGAAAATCCCCTTATCTCTTTGATTGATTTGTAGCCCAAGGAAGAAATTTATCTTCCCAAACATTGACATTTCAAACTCCTACATCTCTTCAACAAATTTCTTACACATAGCTTCATTTCTTGCAAAGATAATGTCATCCACTATCAAGATCTTGTCTTCCTCAATTTCGAAGTAAAGATTACTATATGTTGTGCCTTTACTGAATCCTTGTTGTATCAAATATTTGTCCAACCTTGCATACCAAGCTCTGGCAGCTTGCTTCAATCCATATAGTTCCTTCTTCAATCTACACACCATATCCAGTTGATCTGACAATTGAAATCCTTCTAGTTGTTCCATGTAAACCTCTTCTTCCAATTCACCAGATTTCACATCCATCTAATAAAATTTAAAGTCTTTGTATGCTACAAATGCCAAAAACATTCTAACAGCTTCCATCCTAGCCACAAGAGCAAATGTCTCTTCAAAGTTTGTTCCTTCCACTTGTGAGTAACCTTTACTCACAAGTCTTGCCTTATTTCTCACCACTTCTCCATTCTCATTCAACTTGTTTATGAAAACCCACTTAGTTCCAATAATTTTTTTGTTTTCCGGTCTAGGAACGAATTCCCAAGTGTTATTTTTCTCAATCTGCATATGTTTTTCTTCCATTTCCTTCACCCAATGTTCATCTTTGCATGCCTCACTCACTGTTTTAGGTTCAAATTTAGAAAGTAAACATAGATTTACCTCAACTTCAACAACTTTTCTTCTTGTTAATACTCCTTTCCTCTTGTCTCCAATGATCTGATCTTCAGAATGATTCTTTTGCACATGCTTAGGGGTCTTCTCTGGAGCTTCTTCTTCTTCATTTTTCACTTCTTTTTCTTCAGCTTTTTCTTCAAATTTTTCTTCTTCTTCTTCTTCTTCTTCTTCTCTGCAGTCAGGTTCATCTAACACATATCCATCTACTACAATTGAATTATGCAATTTTTTGTCAACCTTCACATTTGCACTTTCAACTATCTTTCTTAACCTTTTGTTGTAACATCTGTAAGATTTTCTTTTAGTAGAATATCCAAGGAAGATACCTTCATCAGACCTTGCATCAAAATTTACTAAGTTTTCTTCATCTCTCTTGATATAACATTTGCTTCCAAATGCTCTAAAGTACTTTACAGTAGGAATCCTTCCATACCATAACTCATAGGAAGTCTTTGTGTTGTTAGCTTTAGCTTGAACTCTATTAAGTATGTAAACAATAGTATGAATTGATTCTCTCCAATACACTTATGGTAGATTTTCCTCTTTCATCATAGTCCTAGCAACTTCTTGAATCATCCAGTTTTTCCTTTCAACCAATCCATTTTACTAAGGTGTTATAGGGGTAGACAAGTGCCTCTTTATTTCATGAACTTCACAAAACATGTTAAAGTCATTGGAGGTGAATTCTCCACCTCTGTCAAACCTCAAACATTTGATTTTCAAATTCATTTCATTCTCAACCATAGCTTTAAATGCCTTGAATTTATCCAATGCATCAAATTTCTCTTTAAGAAATGTAACCCATGTAATTCTAGAGTAATCATCAATCAAAAGCATAAAATACTTGTCACCTTGTAGACTTCTCACCCTTGTAGGACCACAAAGATTTGTATAAATTAATTCCAATAGTCTGGTAACAGATTGTTCCTTTCCTTTGAAACTACTCCTTACTTTTTTTCCAAGCTGAAAATCCTTGCACACAACATTTATAGGCTTTGTGATTCTTGGTAGGTCTCTTATTGCATGAATTGAACTGATTCTCACCAAATTATCAAAATTCATGTGACACATCCTCCAATGCCATAAGCAACTATGATTAATGTAATACATAAAGCAATGACCATTAACACCCTTAAGCTAATAGATGTTCCCATATGTCCTCTTACCAGCAACAATCACAGTTCTAGACCCTTTTCAGATCTCACATGTTTCATCCTTTAACACAAGATTATATCCTTTGCTACACATTTTTCCAACACTCGAAAGATTATTCCTTAAACCCTTAACATAGTAAACATTATCAGTATTATGCTTGCTATCAAAAATTATTGAACCTATTCCACAAATCTTATCTCCTGAATCATCTCCAAATTTAACTAATCCACCATCATACTTTTCAAGTTTAACAAACTTACTTTTGTATCAGGTCATGTGATTAGAGTAGCCACTATCAACAACCCAGTAATTTTTATCCTCTTTAACATGAAAAGAAAATACCAAAGTACCTTCAATCTTATCCTTCTTCTCTGAAACACTTTCCTTCACACCACTTCCAGAGTTAGCAGAATTAGATTATTCTTTTATAGCCAAGAAAAAACATTCATTATCATCAAAATATCCATAATCAGATTCATCATTAGAAATACTAACATCTTCTTTGACATAATAATCTCTTTTAATCATATTTCCTTTATTCTCTTTACTCTTATTATTCACAACTCTGTTTGGACATCTAGAAGAATAATGACCTATATCACCACAGATAAAACATTTGAAAGGTAGTTTACCTTTGTACTTATCGATACCCTTTTTCATCCTTCTTACAAAGTTAGCTTCCACATCATCAAGATCATCTCCATCTAAATCTTCAATTTTTTTTATTTTTTAGCCTTAAATTAGGTCTCCACTTTTGTATCATTCTTCAAACCAAGCTTTCTCATTTCAAATGAAGTTAGTGTACCAATAAATTAATCTCTAAAATAAGTATTAACATTTGCAACTTCCTCAATAGCATACACCTTTTCATTGTATGAATTAGGAAGAGTTTAGATAAATTTCTTTACCACCCTAGGTTCTTGAACTTGTTCACCAAGACCTCTCATAGCACTTACCAATTCATCAACCCTCTGCATGTAGGTTGTAATTGTTTCATCTTTAGACATTCACATGGTTTCAAATTGTGCCTTTAGATTTTGTAAAATTACTTGTTTAACCTTATCATCTCCTTCATAAATACTTTCAAGCTTATCCCAAACTTCTTTAGTGGTATTAACATTCATAACTTTAACCAATTTAGAATTTGAAAGACTATTCACAATGATAAATCTTTTAGCATTTACCTCATGTGCCTTGATCTCACCACTTGTGCACGAACCATTTGTAGGTGGAGTATATGGATTCTTATAAGCCTTTTCAATCTCAAATCCTTGACATGCTAGATATCCTTCCATCTTTGACTTCCAAAATGCATAATTTGTTCCATCAAATCTAGGGTAATCAATTTGTTTCACCATCCCGGATCTACCTTAAGCAGTTAAGCTCTTCTCCAAGGAACCTCGCTTTAATACCAATTATTGAATGAATAAAACAACTGAGAGGGGGGTGAATCAATTGTAGAAAATTAAAACATCAAAACCCTCAACAGTAACCAAATCCACATGCAATCATTAAACCCTTATTTTGTTAATGTAATCATGAAATGTAGATAACAAAAATTGAAATAACATCATACACAAGAGAACACCAGATTTATGTGGAAAACCCAATGAGGGAAAAACCACAGTGAGGATTAGCTCACAATATAAGTAATAGAAAAATTGGTATAAGGGCTCACTACCAAAATACGACACACTATCCAAAAAGGCTCACAATCAGGGCTCACTGCCATAGAAAGAACACAAGAAGATAGAAGATAAATATTACACAGAGAACATCTTCTCAATGCAACAAGGAGTCCACCACAATTGTTTCAACACTTTCACAGCCTTGTATGAAAGATTTTGGACACCTTCATCTCACTACCTTTAGGAATTCAAACACTTGAAATTTGCACTACTCTACTCAAATTCGTATCACACACATCACTTGTATCCATCTCACATCTATCTTTACTCTTTCGTGATTCTCTCTTGCATCTCACAAGAACACCACTCTTATTTATATCATTCTCAACCTCAAAAGCCTTCTCCAAGGTTAGAAACTATCCGTTATACTTACAAATTCAAATTAGGTCAACACCTAAACATTCCCATGGTGGATTGGAATTAAGGAAACCCATATAAATCCTTAATTAGGACCCAAATAGATCCCAACACATCTCAGCATGCTTTCATAAGCCTCACATGTAGTGTTAACATTAGGTCAGTCAATACTCGTGCTAAACAACATAAACATTAAGTACATGCTTCCTTAAATCAATCCAAAACTTTTGAACAACAAAATTCACTTGAACAAGATCTAGAATAATCTTCGAACCACCTAAGATTCATCAAACACTTCATCTAAGCTCGCATCATAAAAATACTTCAACCCAGAACAATTGGTAAATCTTGTTCACACACTGATGCATGAAACACACACTGTACTATACCAAATCAACTGAAACCTTGAAATATGAAAGATACAAACAATATAAGAAATTTCCCAAATCTACACAACCTGAAGTCAAACAGTGGAGAAAAGCGGAGCAAATACATTTCTCCTAGGCCACATAAAACAACATTGTAAAATTGGTTCACACACTGGTGAAAATATCTTGCTCTGTACAACGATCCAAAAACCCAAATTCTAAATATAGCAACCTCTAAAAACCTTGAATAGCATACCAAATCTGCACAGACATAACATCAATACAGAAGGAACATGAAGCACATCCTATAGCACATTCTGAACACTTGTAAAACACTTTTTTCTCTATTTATCAACTTTTCTCAAAAGCAGCTGGAAACCAAGTACCAAAGACATCATCTCATCTCATTATTTCATTCCAACCCATCTTAAAAAACTACAACAAAAAGATAGCTCCATGTACTCACAACACTTCCTCAATATCTCAACTACACATGCACAACCTACAACATCTTGTTTTCCTCTTTTTCACAATTTTCTCAATATCCTTGACATCTTCATCATGCAACAACTTCCTTAACACATAGTTGACATCAATGAAACAATAGTCAGTAAACTTCTTGTTGACATCAATGACAACACCTTCATACTTGCAACAAAATATTCTAGAAAGTGTAACTTTCCCTTTTGTTTGGCACCAAAATTCTAACCATTTGATTTCTCGCCTAGGAAGATATTTTACTGAAATTCACTTTTTAGTGGAACAACTTCCCAAAGCCATAAATTTTGACTCAGGTGTCTGATTTTCTATTGTAATATATCATTAGAAAGCTCTCTACAACTTTGAAATGATTTAAAGATCATTTCGTCTATTTTTGAGCTTTTTTGAGGTTTCTAAGGGTTTCAAATTTGAATTTGAAGTTGTATTGGAGAAACTTCTTGGGATGAAAACTTTAATATCTCCCAAACAATACATGGTATTGAGATGATTCCTCTACTATTGGATACGTTTTCAGAACCACTCCTTGGAGTAAATTTTTAGGTCTGTATGAGTTTGTTTAGGCAGACTTACTAAAAATAGTAAGTGATCATTTTGACCTTTTCTGACTTCTGACTATCTTACACCCCTTAAGTAAAATCATGGGAGTAAAAAAAACTAAAGAAAATAAGGAAACACATTTTTTCAGTGATGCAAGAATACACTACAACACTAGATGCTCTTGCATTAGGATACACATAAAGAGTGATTGTGTGAAAATAATATAAGAATGAGGGTATCTATAGATTTAAAAAAAATCAAATTGATGGATGAGGATAAGATTAGAGACCTAAGCTAATTAAACTAATTGTGGATTCAACTAGAGAGAAATAAGAAATTTACCATTTCAAACTACTTGGAGGATAATAATGAAATATTTAATTTAATAAATGGATAAATAAGAAAAAATTTCTATTCAAAGACAAAGTCAACTAGTGAAGGAAGAACTATCTAATTTACAAACGAAGTTAATTGATGAGGTGAAAATATAAATTTTATCATTGGAAATGGATATTAAGCTCTCATTTAATTGAATAATAAAATATTATTATATTTAATTAGATAAAATATTAAAATTATAAATATCAATAACTGATTAATAAATGGTAAATGGTGATAATAATATATGGTAAATAATGCTCGAGGCTGCTAGGTGGGTAGTCTTGGTGTTGGTGTTGTCAGGGTGGTAGGGGATGGATATTATGCAACCTAGCTAGTGTGGTCTTGGAGTTTGGAAATGGGGATGGTATTTATGAAAAAGAAGGTTATGGTGTGGTAAGATCAGTGGATGTCATCCAAGGATTTTAGGCAGGTCACTTTGACTACACGAGAAGACATTTTCGTTGTTATATGGTGATCTTAGCATCGTTGGAAGGATGGTGAGTGTAGGGGACTTTAATGTTTGTGGCTATGATGGTGAGATGCGATGGCATCGCCACACATATTGTGGGTGATGATCGTCTTTATAACCCCTGCATTCTTGAATTTTTGGCTATTTGAGATCATGGAAACGTCGGTCTATCTCAAGGCTTCTTGAAAGCTTTGGACATTTTTGGAAAAATATGCTATGGAAGAATGAATTTGGTCTTTAAGGATTGGGATCCTCTGGTCCTAAAGGCGGTGTAGCTACTACTGGGAAGTGAGTATATCTCGTCAGTTGAGTGGTATCACACTAATGTAGACATAGCAGCCTGCTTTGTGGTAGTGTTTTTAGACCTGGAAGTTCCTAAGGTGGTGACACTCTTGATGGCTCGCAAGCTAGTGATGGGTAACCTTCTAGAGGGTGTGGAGGATGTGATCATAATTGCAGAGCTGAGTGTTGGGCTCCCTCATTTGAGGGACATGCACAAAGCCTTAATTCTTGGGGTTGTGGTCAGGAGATACCCATTCCTCCTGGACCTCAAAGGAGAAGCTCTCAAGAGCATAGGAATCATGCGAGGTGTGGTCTCATTTTCCTGAAGCATCACTTTACTTGGAACCAATAGGCGAGGTGGATTGGAGGTGACACTTTCATGAATATCTGGTGGTAGAAGGTGTGGAGCTAGAAGAGTGAAGGGTTCATCATCGAGCATCCTTGAAAAGTAATGGTTTTTTGTTGTGTGTTATTGTTGCAGGTGGGTACTCCTACTTGGGTTCTGTTGGGTGGTGAGGACTCGTGGTTTGTTGGTTGGCGTGTTCATGGTGGTCTTCGAGCTATTTGATATGATGGTATTTTGATGGTGGCACCAAGACTGGGATAGTGAACATTGAACTCTGTAATTCCTGGGTCTGTATGTTTTTCTTTGTAGTCAGGAGGGGTGGTTTGTATCATGAGTCTAGGTAGCAATATCAAGATGTAGCTGGCTGAGCTACTAACTTTTTTCATATCACATGGTCTGGGGTTGGCTGTCTATGAACAATGAATGTATGGGTTTCTCTGCTCAGATTTGGCCACTGTGATGGCATGATGTAATGGTGTTTTTTATATCAATAAAATTATATCTAGGCACCAAAAAAAATGGTAAATAATGATAAATTGATCATGATTAATAAATAATTAATTAATGTTATAGTAAATGGTATTTAATGGATAACATGATGATAATTAGGGTTTGATGATTAGGAGAATAATTTTAGTCTCTATATTTTTCTCCTCTTTGAGACAACATGTTGGAAGTGACATTGTCTTAATGAAAATAAAAGTAGCTAAGAAGAAAAATTAGAAAAGGAAGAAAATGAAGATATGCCCTAGTTAGTAAGAAATGACAATTTAGAAAAGTAAAATGATTTATAAAAGAAAAAATATAAGAGATGAAGAAAATGATGATATACCCTAGTTAGGTAATAAATCATAATTTCAAAAAGTAAGATGCTTGATGATAATGATGTCCCTTGAGATATTATCCACGCATAAAATACATGGGTGAGCTCCCGAAAGAAGAGATGAAAGATGGAAAATGATGGAAGGAAAAGGTGGGGAAAAATTAAAATATGGATGCAATAAATATGATTATGGATGAAATGATAATGATAAACTTATTATGATGATGTGTTATGCTAACTTTTCTTGAACACCTAGAATACTGAGAGGGAGGTGAATCAGTATTGTGTGAGTGAAAAATTGTATCAATGTAGATGAAATCAAACACATATTAATAAGACATTAAATCAAGAAAGCTGAAAAGAAACAGAAATACGCAAACCGTAACAGCAGCTTCCCGAAATCGTCTTATCTTCCTCTATCTCCAGCATTTTGTTGGTTTCAAATGACTCTCAGATCAGCAGACCAATGCTCAACAAAATGACAGCTAAAGAACGAGATTTAAACATGCACACTATGCTAAATGCAAAAAACTATGTTGAGATGCTAGTATGGCTGTGATTGTATGAATTTTTGAGCATTTTCGTATAAATGAGTGGGTAACCAAAGCTTGGATTTGCGCAGGCTTTTATAGAGTTTTCAAACAGATTTGATTGGCTGATTCGATCAACGGTCCAGATTAAGCTTGTTCGAATGGACAGCGGGAGATTTTCGAAAGTGGAAGAGAAGATAGAAGGTCTCCCTTTTCTTTCAATTTTCGTCATTGAGATTCGAAGGGAAACTTCCATTTCGAAGGATGAGTTGAGAATTTGGAAGGGCGAGTTAGCATGAGTTAGAAATTAAATAAAATATATTTATTTAATTAGGAAGTGGAGATGAAAATGGAAACCCACATAATTAAATAAATCATAGTTAATTATGTTTTAGAAAATGAAATTAGGGTGAGGAAATATTAAATAAAATATTTAATATTTAAATCGATTATGGGATGGAGAATATTCCATTATTCAAATATTCAAAATATTTAAACTTTAGAATAGAATGATAATCAAATATAAATAAATTATGAAAATTTATTTGATTTAATTAAGCGGAAGATGGAAATGTTAGTAATTAAATAAAATTATTTATTTAATTAAGGTAGAAGAATTAGAAAATGAACGATATAAATAAATAATTAAATTTATTTATATGTAGATGACATTAGAGGAATTAATTAAATAAATCATATTTAATTAATTAACAAACTTAATCATGACCATTTTTAGACGTATACATTTTGCCCCTCTTTGAAGTGATGTGTAAAACACATTGCTTCAAAGAAAAATAAGATTTTTCCCCTGATATGCTTTTGATATTTCTGCTGATGATGCCCCCTCGGGAGGTAAATTACGGATGAGAGAGAGAGTGATTTAGCTCACGACAGATGAAAAAAAAGAATGTCCCATTTTAAAAATAAAGTCAAAAAGTAGCAAATTTACCCATGGTTGACCTTTAAAAGGTAAAAAGGTTGAAAAAGACAAGTCATTTGCACTTTTGACTTTGGTGAAAACTGTAGCTCTGAGAGTGACATTGCGACATGGAGATTCTGTATCATCGCCACCGATTCGAGAGATCTTGCAGATACCAAAGGCCAGCTGCGTATGGACCACTGGTGAGTCGATCTAACCACCTATGTTTTCAATTTTTTTGATTTGAATCAAAAAATTTCATTTTTCTGCGGTTTTAGTTTTATAAAATGTCGTTTGCGCGCATCTAGGAGAGTTTAGGCACTTTAAAAAAAAATAGGCGCGCTTAGAGTAGAAAAAAACATGCATATAGGATAGATTTTGAATGATTTAGGAAAAACCAGTTTGGCGCATCCCGTAAAAACTAGCGTGCATATAGGGCAGGATAGGAAATTTTAGGGCTAAAGCGCATATAGGGAAAATAGGCGCGCATATAGGAAAAAGCGCATCGAGCAAAAACAGTGGCACTTAGGTGGAGTAAAGTTGTGCATATAGGAAAACGCACATAGGAGGTTTGTTTGAGCACATCCAGTGAAAACAAGGGCGCATACGGGTTTTAGCGCATCCCATGAAAAGAACGGTGCATATGGTAAAATAGGCAGAATTGATGTTTGATGATAGGAATGTGAAAATGATGACTTATATTGCTTCCTTGGTCAATAGATAGGTAAATTGTCATGTCATCATGTTGATATGGATAGAAAATGATAGAATAATCTGATGATTGATTGATAACTTTGCTTCCTAGAGTAGAAAACAAAGAGTAAATGATTGAACTGATGACTTTGCTTCTTAGAGTAGAAAACAAAGAGTAAATGATTGATATGACTTCTAATAAATTTTCTTTCTGCGATAGAAAACAAATAGTGATTGATTGTAGAACAGATTTGATATGATATCCAGCTAGATATATTGTGTAGTGGTTTCTTTGATAGGACTGATTGTGTGATATGGGTCATTGATTTGATGCATTGATATGAGTCATTGATATGGGTCTGATGTAGTTCACTGATATAGATCACTGATATAGGTCACTGATATAGATCACTGATAGATATGAGTCTAATTGATGTTGTTTGAATGATTGATATGATTCTGATGAATTATCATTGTGATGAAAATAGGAGGTTTTCAAAAACCTCCAGATTAGAGAGCGACACTCAGCAGGATGGGATAGGATTCCTGAGTTGACACCTGCTGATATAGCCTTGATAGATACGTGTGGTTTGAGATCCTTGTTGGCAATGCCGCCGATTAGGGTCAACAGAGGATTGTTGACAACACTTGCAGAGCGATGGCATTCAGAGCACAACACCTTTCACATGCCAACCAGTGAGGTGACAGTGACTCCTGAGGACGTGTACAGGATCTTAGGTATCCCCGTGGTTGGAGCCCTTGTGTATTACGATCACAAGGAGCTGGGGGGTACAGATGCTTTGAGGAGAGTGTATGGTGATGCACAGATTGCTGGGTACTAGGTACCGTGGGCTGACTTTCGGGGATATCCAGCCTTGCCGACAGTTTTGGGTGCATTTATTGGAGGTCTCCTTTGTCCGGATCGCCGGGCAAAGGGATTATCAGTGGGATGGGGCAGGATTCTAGAGAAAATGTTGCTATAGCTGAGGAGATATGCATGGGGGAGCTGTATGCTAGCACATCTTTATTACGATTTGCATCAGGTGGTATACAGGGGATCATCCAGTTTGTCATGTGGGGTGACACTGCTGCAGATCTGGGCATGGGAGCATTTTGCTGTGACGAGACCGACGTGCCCTAGAGTTAGGCCACCAGGTAGGCCTTATATCTATACATATGCTATGTTCCTTACCCAGCCCAAGCTGGGCAAGGTGGATTATTGGAGGTGACTGCTGGATGATATGGATACAGTCGTATGGCGACCATATCTAGATTGCGAGCCATGGGCGATAGATGACATAGAGATGCCGTATGTATGCATTCCTCGGTTCCTGATAGGGAGGACTCCCTTTATTTTGGAGAGGTTTCTGGCATTATGGGTACAGAGGCAGTTCGGATTCACACAGGGGATGCCACAGGGGGTTGCACACTACGCCCGGAGCAGAGATGGGGCTGGATGGGGGCCATGTGTTTGTTACCAGATAGCGTATATAGAGTTCCAGACATTAGCGCTAAAGGCATGGGATGACAGGCGATACATTATTGATGTGGGCATATCTGATGAGTACTCATCATATTTTCACACACATCCCTTTCCACGATTTACTAGTCCTAATGAACCAACACTGATTCTAGTAGCACCACAACCAGGGGCAGTTAGACAGGAGGATGTGGACGGTGGTGAGCAGGGAGCAGTCGGAGGAGAGGAGGTGGAGAGTGGGGATGAGGGGAGTTTAGATGATGATGATGATGGAGATGATGGTGGGGAGGAGGGACAGGTGCTAGGGAGATCGAGGCTGGATATCTTGAGGGGTGTCCAGATTATGCGGCGATCGAGGATAGGGATTGGGAGACGGACAGTGATCCGGATGGCATCCTCCTCGCAGCAGGGACAGATTGCTACACTTTAGGCCCAGGTGCAGACATTACAGGGGCAACAGGGACAGCTATAGAATCAGTTGGGGCAGGCACAGGGGTTCATTGTGCAGCTACAGGCACAGCTAGCACAGGCACAAGCACAGGCACTAGCATAGACACCTACCCCAAACCCACAATTAGCCCAGGTGATCACAGAGAGGGATGCATTCAGGCGGCGGGCAGTAGAGGCTGAGGGCATGGCTCAGAGGCTGATGGGCACCATAGAGAGTGCATCATTGAGGGATGCCATTGCAGAGGGCATGGAGATGGCGCAAGAGGCTGAGTACTACAAAGTGAGATACGAGGAGCTGTGTCCTCCAGAGCGCAGAGAGCCATACTCGCGGTCCCATAGCAGGACGAGGAGTAGATCGCGGACACACACATAGAGCAGGGGAGTGACTGGGCCTCAGCAAGATCCAGATGTAGGCACTAGTGGCAGGCCACCTCCTTCCAGACCAGCACCATCAGGGGCATCAACTAATTAGTCTCGTTATGTATATCATTTTTGGAGCATGTATATGCCATTTTTTATCATATCTGATGTATTGTGCTTTGGACATTTTAGTTTCATTGGAAATTTGGACATTTGTATCATTTTTGATGAGCGATGATATGCAGCAGTGATGATTATTTTGATGATGATTTGATGTGCATTGATGATGTGATGATGTGATGTGCATTTATTTCTATGTGTTTATGGATTTTGGTATGCATTTGAATGATTTTGATGACTAACATGATATGTAGGATGATTTGATTATGATGTTTTATTATGATGATGATGATTTGATGATGTGTACTAATGATGTCATGCAAGTGGATAACTTATGATGTGTACATGAAAATGTTCGTATAGAATGTTTATTTTTTTGGATTTTTCAATGCAGGTAAAAAATGAATGTTGTGTTCATGATATGCATTATGATATGATGTGATGTGAAATGATATGACATGAAATGATAGGAATACTGATATGAGATTGGGATGAGTAAATAGTGATGTATGATAAAATGATATGTGATGAAATATAATGATTTGTAATTAGAATGAATGGATAAATGAAATGATAAATGAGATTATAATGAAATGAAATGATATGAAATGATAAAATGATAAATGAGATGGTATGGAATGAAATGTTAAATGATATGAAATGAAATGTTAAATGATAAATGATAATGGGATGAAATTGTTAAATGTTATGATATGAAATGTTAAATGTTAAATGATATGATATGAAATGATGAATGGATAGATGTTAATGAGATGTTAAATGATAAATGTTAATGAGATGTTAAATGATAAATGATAATGTAATGATGATGGATATGAAATGATAAATGAAAATGAAATAGAAATGGAATGATAATGGATAATAATATAAATAATAATGATAACAAGAATAAATAAAATGAATGAAATGATATCAATGGTAATGAAACTAATTTGAAATGATAAGGAATGAAATGAGGAAATGTATATGAAATTAATAAGAGTGATAATGGTAATGTGATGATTTAAATGGTAATAATGATAATGAAAATAAAATGAAATGAATGAAATGACTATAATGGTAATGTGATGATGAGATTATAATAATATAATGTAAATGATAATGAATAAAATGATGAACTGCCAATGAAACTAATATGAAATAATAATGAATGAAATGAGGAAATGATAATGGAACTAATATTAAATGATATGAAATGATGAAATGATAATGGATGCAATAATGAAATGATATGAAACTAATATGAAATGATATGAAATGACGAAATGATAATGGATGCAATAATGAAATGATAATGATAATGCAATGATTAAGATGATAATGATAACAAATGTTTGCATTGTCCTCCACAAATAGTCCAAAGAAATATGACAGCCATTGACCTTTCAAAAACTCTTGATGCAAATCCAATATGCAGTTATGTACAATGACCTAAAATGAAATGCAACTAAAATGAAACCAACCATTTTGTTGAGCCTCTTAGTGAGCCTGCTTAAACCATCATAGAGCATTTGAAAATATTGGAAGTGTGTACAAGCATCAGAGGGGAAATTAGCACCAATGATGACCTGAGTACAACTTTCATGATTTTTGATATAGCAAGTGAACACAAGCATCTAGGTATAATTGAACCGAGATGACCTGAGCATTTCTTGCATGAACAGACAAAGACTAACCACCATCTGATGCAAATTTGGAACTGTCATCAATGATAAACTTTGAAAAATCATGTCTCGCGACATACTTGCAACAAATAAATGATTAACCTCAATACAACAGACAGAAAAAATCATCCTCTTTCCTTGCCACTCTAGTTCAGTATATCATCGAGTGTGCTCCAGAGAAATGATATCGAAAAATTAAACAACCATTGTTCAAAAATGAAATACCATGATTCCAAACATTAGTCAGATTAGAGATCATCCAGATATGAGTCATGGTAAGGTGCGTAGCTGAAAGCTACTGTGATACGGATCAATGATTGGTTGTTTTGGTTTGATTTGATTGTTTTGTTTTGCGTGATTGGTTTTGATGTCATTGTCTCACTGTTGAAAGTTGATTGCCCCCAGTATGCCCCATGTTTGCCCTTGGTATCAACATAACTTGCTGAAATGACTATGTACAATAATCAAGCCATGGTAAGACATTATCGCTTGAGGTAAATGATGATAGCATGATGCTGGTGTGACCCTAAGATGATGGAAAAGATGCATGAAAATGAAGGCTAAAAAGTTAAGTGCAGAATATGAACTAATAGATGGAGAGCCCCAAATAGCGTCTATTTGCCAAATTTTCACTATTGGTTTTTATTTCATTTTTCTTGTCAATAGACTGCCTGTTTGCCAGGTTTTCACCCTATGACTCTCTTCTTTCTTTTTTTTTCTTTTTTTTTTTAGGACTTTTTCTGCTGTTTTGGATTTCTTGGTCTTTTTCCGATTTTTTAATTTCTTGGGACTTTTTCTGATTTTTTGTTTTTGATGATTTTTTTTATTTTTTAGGATTTTTTCTTTTTTTTTTTGCTTTTTGTATTTCTTTAGGACTTTTTCTGATGATGATAACTGCTTTAGACATAATACTTTTTCAGGTGCATGCTATTGATAGGTTCATCAAACAGGTCCCCTTTTGGCGTTGATAGCTTGTAGGCTCCTGAACCATAGACTGCGATAATCACATAAGGACCTAGCCAATTTGGTTCAAACTTTTCTTTCTTCTCTTTGTCTTGCTGATTGCGTGGGTTTTCTTTCAGAACAAGATCACCCACCTGAAAGGTACGTGGCTTTACTTTGTGATTATAGCTACGAGACATTATTTGTTGATATGTTTTTAAATGATCAGCTACTCTTTGTCTCTTTTCATCTAGGAGTTCCAGTTCTTGGAGTCGGGAGACTCTGTATTCATCATCTGTTGTGAGACCTTTCAATGATACTCTAAGTGAGGGAATCTCAACTTCTAAAGGTAGTATGGTCTCTGCTCCATAGACAAGAGCGAATGGTGTTGCTCCTGTTGGCGTGTGGATACTGGTTCTGTAAGCCCATAAGGCGGGGTTAAGTTGAACATGCCAATCCTTCCCTGAAGCATTCACAGTCTTCTTCAAGATTTTCAATATTGTTTTATTTGAGGCCTCTGCTTGGCCATTCCCTTGTGGATAGTACGGTGTTGAATATCTATGTTGAATGTGAAATCTCTCACAAAGTTCATCAACATCCTGATTTTTGAACGGATGTCCATTATCCATAATAATGGAGTTGGGAGTGCCATACCGACAAATGATATAGTTGAGTATGAAGGATGATATTTGTTTGCTAGTAACTTTAGTAAGAGGGACTGCCTCAATCCACTTGGTAAAATACTTTGTAGCTATGATGATGAACTTATGCCCGTTCAATGAAGAAGGATGAATCTTGCCCACTAGATCTAACCCCCATTGAGAAAATGGCCAGGTTGGCGTGAATGGTTGAAGTTCTTGTGCAGGAGCATGAATGAGATTCCCATGAATCTGAAATTTTGAGCATGTTTTCACAAAAGTGAATGATTCCCTCTCCATTGTAGGCCAGTAGTAACCCATTCTAATCAATTTCTTAGATAAGGTCAGTCCACTTGAATGAGTACCACAGATGCCACCATGAACTTCTTGTAAAGCTTTGTCAGATTCCTCACGTTCAAGACATCGGAGTAAAGTACCATCAAGACCACGGCGATAAAGGGTGTCAGCGATAAGAGTGTAGCGAGCGGATTGGTGGATAAAATTGCGTTTTTGGTTACGGGATAAATCAGGTGGTAAGATATCATCTTTGAGATAGGCATAAATTTTTCCATACCAAGGTGAATCGGATCCTACCAAGTGGCAAATGATTTGGCTTTCAGGTGTATCATAAGCAGGTGTAAATGATTGTTCCACTAGAAATTCATAATGATTTTGAGTTTCTGGGAGTTGTAACAATGATGCGATCGTAGCCATGGCGTCAACTGCTTTATTATCAAGCCTTGGAATTTGTGTGAATTTGATGTCCACAAAGTATTTCTTGAAGTCATCAACCATCTTTTTATATGGTAATAGTTTCTCATCTTTGGTTTGATAGTCATTATTGATCTGATAAATGACCAGCTGTGAGTCGCCATACACTTATAATTCTGTAATTCTCCATTCCAGTGCTATTTTGAGTCCGGTGATTAATGCTTCATATTCGGCTATGTTGGTGCATGGAAACATCAGCCTATATGATCGAGGAATGGTGTGTCCTTGAGGGGTGACAAAAAGTATTCCTGCCCCCGATCCCCCGATCCATGTTGAGTGAAAGAGCCATCAAAATATAAAGACCATGGTTGTTTAGATTGTGCAGTAAAGACATCAACATCTAGAAATTCAATGTGCAGGGGATGATCTGCTTGTAATGGTGCTTCAGCTAATTGATCGGCAATAACTTGTCCTTTGATTGCTTTGCGATCAACATAATGAATGTCAAACTCACTCATAATCATTACCCACTCTGCTAACCTTCCTGTCAATGATGCTTTGCTTAACAAATACTTGAGTGGATCAATCTTTGAAACCAGATTGATTGTATGGGTTAGCATGTAATGCTGAAACTTTTGTGAAGCAAAGACTACTGCTAGATAAGCCTTCTCGATAGAAGTGTAGTTGAGCTCATGACTTGTTAGTGTTCTACTGATGTAGTAGATTGCACATTCCTTTCTTGTAGGGTCTTCTTGCGCTAGCAGTGCCCCCAGAGATGTTTCTGTTGCGGCAATATATAAGATGAGTGGTTTGTCTAGATTTGGTGGTATGAGAACTGGTGGTCATTAGATACTGTTTGATTTGTTGAAATGCTAATTCACATTTGTCATCCTATTTGAAAGGAACATTCTTATGCAGTAGATGTGTGAAAGGTAAACTTTTGTCAGCCAATTGTGCAATGAACCTCCGTATAGACTGCAGTCGTCCTTGCAGTGATCTCAACTGACTGATGTTCTTTAGTGGAGGAATTTCCATAATTGCCTGTATTTTTGCAGGATCTACTTCAATTCCTTTTTCTGAAACAATGTACCCTAAGAGTTTTCCAGATTTGACCCCAAAAACACATTTCTTAGGGTTGAGGCGAACTTTGAATTTCTCTAATCTTGCAAATATTTTGGATAATATTTCAAGATGTCCATCTCTGGTGTATGATTTTTCCAATATGTCATCCACATAATCTTCCATGAAGACATGCATCATGTCATGAAAGATTGTAGTCATGGCTCTTTGGTAGGTAGCCCCAGCATTCTTCAGACCGAAAGGCATGACGTTCCAACAATAAGTTCCCCATGGACATGTGAAAGTTGTTTTCTCTTGGTCTTCAGGTGCAATCTTGATTTGGTTATAGCCAGAAAAACCATCCATTAATGAATACATGGCATGGCCAGCTGTCAGATCAACTATAGTATCGATGTTTGGCAGTGGGAAGTCATCCTTAGGACATGCTTTGTTAAGATCTCTGAAATCTGTGCATATTCTCATAGTTTTATCTGGCTTGGATACAAGAACAATGTTGGATATCCATTTTGCATAGTCAATTGGTCTTATGAAGCCCACATCAAGGATTTTTATCAATTCTTCCTTAACCAATAATGCAACATGAGGGTGCATCTTTCTGAGTTTTTGTTTCACTGGCTTGGCCCCTGGTTTGATAGACAAGTGATGCATGATAAGATCAGGATCAAGACCAGGCATGTCAGCATAAGACCACGCAAAATTGACTTGCTTTGCTTTTAGGAATTCCATGAACTCTGGTATTTCTTTCTCTATCATTGATGTAGCTAACTGTAAAATTCTTGGTTTTTTAGAAGTATCAAGATCAACAACATTTGTAGGCTCAATCAGAATAGGCGATCACTCATGGTAGTGCTCCGGGAGAGTGTCAAGATTCCCATCGTTTGGTGCCTCAAAGAGGTTTTCACCATCTGATACGCTCTTTATTTTATCTTTTATTTGATCTAATACTATCAGATTCTGGTTTTCACCATTAGATCTTTCTTTTTTGTTTTTACTTTTGCAGCTAGGAGACTTGACACTCTCTTGATCAAAAACTCTATGTCGAAAATCGCTGGTGGAACAATCATTTGTATCATATGTGGAAAGGAAGTTTACGATAGCTTCATCACTTGGAAACATGGGTATGTCAATAGGTTTAGATGAATCCCAATCAATGAGATTAGGATAAATCAAAGGTATTGGATCGTCAGGTTGTGTGAAATCGGCTATGGTTATGGTCATAACGGAGTGGTCCGTAGGATCTGAGGTATGAGGTGGGTCAATGATGATACTGTCCTCATGATAGTCTTGTTTGTTTAGATCTGACTCAGTATCACTAGAATCATAGTCGATTTGTGGTTCAGATTCTTGTGGTTGGGACCCTGAACCTTGACCTTCAATTAGAGTTGGAGCGTACTAGTGTATTACATCAACCTCTATGTCCCTCCAGAACTCATCATTGTAAATGGTGTCCCATTCATATTCAGTAGAGTCTGTGTCAGAATTGTTTTCCAAGAAGTTCTGAACTGTTGTCAAACATGCTTCTTGTGAATCTGAGCCTTCTTGTAATGCGAAGACAGTGCCATGCAATTGTTTGGCTGTGCTTTCTTTGGAGTGAGTATCATAACCCAATCCAGTTTTCTCTTTTGCAGCGAGTCCGCGGAGGTGAATGGGTTCAACTACTCCTTCCTTCCTTTTTCCAATAGGCCCTTCATCATAGCCCATCTTCTCCATGATTGAATACCCTTTTCCATATTTGTTTATGGGTAATTTGATATTAGAGACTGCTTCATCTTCATTTTTATAGAGCCAGTTTAGAATTTCTGTATCCTCAGGATTTTCCATGGGGAATTTTTCTTTGATGAATTGTCCATTAAATTTTGTGATTGGCTCTATTGGTGCTTGCTTTGATGTTGATGCTGCTGATATTTGATGTTCCCTGATAGACGGTTGTCCATGTGATCAAGGTGATGTAGGTAAATTGGCAAGATAAAGAAAGTATTCTCCAACTCCATGATCCTTGAATTTCATCTTTTTGTCAAAACTATTGGTCAATTGACTGATTTGTGTGTCAATCTTTAGAGAAGTCCTAGCATGAGCTTCTCGATTGTTAGGGACCAAAGTATCTTGACTAGCTTTTATGTTGGCACAAGTTTGAATATTGGAATTATCAACAGGTATCGTGATTTCCTGTCCATCATAAGGAAACTTAAGACATTGATGATAGGTTGATGGGACAACTTGCATTTCATGGATCCAAGGATGACCCAATAAGATGTTATATGCAAGATAACAGTCCAGTACTTGACAGAAAGTATTCGTTATAACAGGGCCCACTCTGATTGGCAGCATGATTAGACCCTTGGATGCTCTTTCTTCATCATCATAAGCTTTTATGGTAATCTTTCTTCTAAAATCAATGGAGTCTTCAGAAAATCCTAATGACTTAACCAACTTCATGGTACAGATGTTCAAACCAGCACCTCCATCTATTAGAACTCATTTGATACGAAACTTGTGAACCATGACTTCTAAGTACAATGATGAATTATGGGGGTGAGTTATGGAAATGTCATCTTTGTCAGAGAATGAAAGGCAAGTGGGTGAGGACAAATGTCCTACCATGGCTTGAAATTGATTCACATCCAGGTCAGTGGATACATTAGTTTCAACGAGGGCTTTTTTGAGAATTTCTTTATGGGCTGGAGAAATCTTCAATAGTTCCAAAATAGAAATTTGAGCGGGGGTTTTCTGAAGTTGGTTGACCAAATCATATTGATGTTGAGGTGAAGGTTCAGTGGATTTTGAAGAGGCACCTTTTAAGACAACTTTAGCTTGCACTCTTGTTGTTGCGTTGACTTCTCTATATTCCATCTTCTTGTTACTTTAATGACATTTACCCGCTCATCGTCTACGTAGAGATGGTTGATTATATGATCATCATTGATATGATTCACATTTTTTTCAGAAGACTCACCCTTTTGATAATTAGGCAATGGATTATGAAATGCTTGGTGGTCTACGTTGGTTTGTTGATTTCCTTCTATTGTAATGATGTCATTGTCAATTAAGTCTTGAATGGCATTCTTCAAGGCTTGGCAGTTGTTTGTACGATGACCTTTACACCGATAATAATCACAATAGTATGCCTCATTCCATGATGGAGGCTTTACACTGGGTTCATAATTTCATTGAGGCGGAAAAGTAATGACATTTTTGGCCATCAACTCTTTGAATGCGGATTCTAAAGATTGTCCCAATGAAGTTGAAGTTCTTCTATTCGAGAAGAATGAAAATCTTTGCAGATTTGAATTCGAGGTGTTCCCTAAGGAATTGTGATTGTGATTGGTTCCTCAGTAACCCTGGTTGTTGGAAGTCCCTTGATGGGGAGTAGAGTTTTGATTTGTATTGTTCCTCGGAGGAGGAGGATTATTTCCGTGATTTGCAATTGAGTTGACATTGTTGTTGCAACTGTTTGGAGTACTGAGGACAAATGGTTTGGTCGAGGCATGATTCGCATCAACAATGCCATCATTCACCATATTTTTTTTGTGAGTCCAGAATTTGGACTTGTCCTGATTATTGTGATGGTTAGATGAGCTAGGATTTTCTTTGTCATGTTTTATTATTCCTCTTTTGACCAAAGCATTTTCGATGGTTATGGCATCTTCAATCATTTTCTCAAAAGAAGGAGGACAATGTAAGTTCAAGTGATAGCTCATTTTTGAATTTAAATTGTTAATGAAAGTAACCATCTTTTCCTTTTCAGGAACAGGACGTGGATATCTGGAAAACATTCTTCTCCATCTCTGAAGAAATGTAATGAAAGATTCACCAGGTTTCTATGCAACCTTGCAAAGATCTATCATGGTGATCTGGTGTTGTATGTTGTAGGTATATTGTGATATGAATAGGTTGATCAATTCTTCAAATGTCCTAATGGGAGGTGTGATCTTAGATAACCATTCCATAGAGTGTACTCCAAGGCTCCTAGGAAACAGTCGCATCAAGTAAGTATCTTCATGAGCGAACTCTAATGTCATATTCCTGAAGTCTCTAACGTGATCAATTGGATCCATTTTCCCATTATAGCGATCAAATTTTGGCATTTCACAATGCTTGGGAAAAGGAATCATGTTAAGACTTCTATCGAAAGGATAAGGACAAATGTCCTCGAGAGTGTATTTCTTTGTGGTTGTTCCCCCTTGTAATTCTTTAACTTGTCCTTGAAGTGCCTTGATTTGTTGGGTCAAAGCACTAAGATCAGAAAGGGGTGTCTCTTCAGGTTTATTTTTCAAGTTTTCAGTGTCAAATTCATGAGGCAATTTAGCCCATTGTTCGGCTAGATAGCGAAAATATTTTTCCTTATCTCGCTGCAAGATCTTTTCAATGGATTTATGGAATTTTGGATCTTGCTCAGCCTCTCTAAGACGTTCCTCATCTTGTTCCTCATCACTATCTATTTGTGTTTTGTTCATGTCTTTGTATTGGTGGAACAAATTTTCTTCTCTATTGTCCATGTTTTTGTTAAAAAGTGGATTTTGATTTATGCTGAAAAAGGGATTATTGCTTTCTCCTTCTTCTTGAGTGTTTTGAATATGACTTTCTTTTTGGATTGTATCCTTTAGTTTATTGTGTTGAGATCTTGTGGAGATAGGAATATGAATTTGAAAATTTCCTCTAAACTTAGATCACGGTTTCTGACAAGTGTGATGATGATGATCTGATAAGATGCGGAATTTTATGATAAGATCAAGGATGCTCCTAATTTATTGATTGTGGCTTCCAATTGATGAAGGATTTCAGAATCCTGTTGGGGAAGTTGAACCAAAAATTTGAAAGCTGTTTTGAAAGGTGCACTCTAAAATATTTTGATCTTCGTTTTTAAAGAAATTCTCTCAAGATCTTTGAAGAATATGGCTGGGGTGTGAAGGATATTCTATAGAAGGTTGTGGTATGTTGTCAAATTCAAGAGGTTGGTTATGATTATGCCGTTGTGATAGAGCTACAACATATTCATTAGTGAATCCTCTAACAAAATCCTGATATCTGTGAAGAAATCCTCACAGCAAGACTTGTCGACTTTTGTACAAGAATTTTCTCTTTTGCAGTGTTTTCTTGTATCCTAACGGTTTCTTGGGTTTTCTGATCCTTTTAGACAATGATTTCTTGGGAAACTTTGTTGGCTTCCAATCTCTAAGCATGGGAATGTTATTGGGAATGTTGTTGAACCAATGGTATGAAAAACTCTTAAGTGGCTTTCAGTTGTTCTTCATGTTATTTTTGGATGATCTCTTTATCTGAATTAATGTAATGGAAGACACAACAAACATTTTTGAAAACAGTTGTTCTTAAAGCCCTATAATAACATGAAGTGTTCGATCAAGAAAATGTTTTTCATCAAATGTTTTCACAGGTTTTGCACATGAAAGACAATTTAGACAGACTCACTCTTAAATGCTCAAGTAGGTCATTCTAGTAATCAACAACCCACATCTTAGAACTGCGTCGACTCACACAGCCATGTCACCCCCGAAGGGGCGCTCGTGTTTTTGTCTTTTCCAGGCGCGTACTCAGAGTTGTGGAAGTGGATACTGGATCCCCTAAGCAAACGGTCCTTGGCAGTTATATGGTGAGTATCTTGGGGGCAGATTCTTCCCTCCCCTTGCACTGTGATTATTAGAATGTTTGGAAACTGACTCGGCTGGCCACTACACTAAGTTTGTAGTAAGGATTTCCGTTCGATGTGGCAATAATAAACTCCCTCAAGAGACCTCCCAACCTTTAGAACAAAGGTTTTGGGGATGGTTATCTTGCACACTACCGGAAAAAGAGGGTTTCCCTAGATTTGCTTTAAATTTTATAGTGGGGCGGAATAGCCTGGCTTTGGCTTGAACCCACTTGAGTCGTTCCCGTAGGGTGAGTACTTTTTCCCACTACGACAGGCTCTCTAAAGGATGTAATTAAAGCAGTAAAATTCATGAAATGAAAAGGCAAGTCTGGTATTTTGATCACCCAGTTAAGGGGAGAGCATAGACCTATTGCCACAGTCAAAGTAAGCAGATGTTCTTTTTAAGTTTCAAATCACAATGATCTAACCTAAGTGAAGATATTGCTTCACCAAAAATAGATTGTTCAATTTTAACTGCAAGATCATTGTTTGGTGACTATCCTAGATTGCTTCATTTTATTCAGATGTGACTACCCTAGGATTGCTTCATTTTAAAATTCAGAAAAAGAAAAAGAATTCTGTCTGCGGAAGGCGTCAGACTCAGAATTCTATATTTTTGTTATAGTCTATATGCGCCCGAACAGAAGCTATATGCACCAGAAGATATATGCACCGGAACAGAGGGTATATGCGCCAGAACAAAAACTATATGCACCTATATAGTCACTATATGCACCGGAATAGATGCTATATGCGCCTAAACAGAAACTAAATGCACTGCAAGAAAGATTAAATGCTTTAAAAACAATTATTGTGTATGCCAAAAGAAAGACTCTATATGCGTGTAAACAGTCACGAGATGCGCCTAAACAGTCACGGGATGCGCCTAAATAGTCACGGTATGCGCTCCAAAATCCTGCAAAACAAAAAGTTAAAATCCCCGTATGCGCGTCAAAAAATTTTGAATGCGTCTAAACGCCAAATTTTTCCCAAAAAGCTGATTCCGGAATGTAGAAACTGTCAACAGAAACTTACAGAAAATGTTAAAATTCATGGGTTCGAGCCCCACGGTGGGCACCATTTTATGTGTGAGTGAAAAATTGTATCAATGTAGATGAAATCAAACACATATTAATAAGACATTAAATCAAGAAAGCTGAAAAAAAACAGAAATATGCAAACCATAACAGTAGCTTCCCAAAATCATCTTATCTTCCTCTATCTCCAGCGTTTTGTTGGTTTCGAATGGCTCTCAGATCAGCGGACCAATGCTCAACAAAATGACAGCTAAAGAATGAGATTTAAACATGCACACTATGCTAAATGCAAAAGCTATGCTGAGATGCTAGTATGGCTATGATTGCATGAATTTTCGAGCGTTTTCGTATAAATGTGTGGGTAAACAAAGCTTGGATTTGCGCAGGCTTTTATAGAGTTTTCAGATGGATTCGATTGGCTGATTCGATCAACAGTCCAGATTGAGCTTGTTTGAACGGACGATGGGAGATTTTCGAAAGTGGAAGAGAAGATGGAAGGTCTCCCTTTTCTTTCAATTTTTGTCATTGAGATTCGAAGGGAAACTTCCATTTCGAAGGATGAGTTGAGAATTTGGAAGGGCGAGTTAGCATGAGTTAGAAATTAAATAAAATATATTTATTTAATTAGGAAGTGGAGATAAAAATGGAAACCAACATAATTAAATAAATCATATTTAATTATGTTTTAGAAAATGAAATTAGGGTGAGGAAATATTAAATAAAATATTTAATATTTAAATCGATTATGGGATGGAGAATATTCCATTATTCAAATATTCAAAATATTTAAACTTTAGAATAGAATGATAATCAAATATAAATAAATTATGAAAATTTATTTAATTTAATTAAGCAGAAGATGGAAATGTTAGTAATTAAATAAAATTATTTATTTAATTAAGGTAGAAGAATTAGAAAATGAACGATATAAATAAATAATTAAATTTATTTATATGTAGATGACATTAGAGGAATTAATTAAATAAATCATATTTAATTAATTAACAAACTTAATCATGACCATTTTTAGACGTATACAAGTATTTATTGAAATTCATTAACTTCATCAATTTAAACATCCATTCAAAACATCACATTAAACTTGTAGTAATGAAAAGGAACATATAAAGCATGCATCACATCAAGGAACACAAGAACACTAGATTTACATGAAAAACCCTTGAAAAGGAAAAACCATGGTGAGGATTAGCTCACAATATACTATAACTAGTTACAATAGAGATTATAGAATGTGGACTCATTGTCCAGAAATAAATAATAGATCAATGTTGGTGGATCATTTCCCAGGATAGAAAAATATAGAAGAAATGGTGGCTCACTGCCAAAATGAGTTGCTAATAATGCATCTACAACATGCCAAAGATGTAGTTCCAATTAAGCTCTAAAAACTGACTTAACACACTTCATACTTCACCACTACACCTTTCACACTTCAAACTACATCAAATTTTACATACACACTCTACACACACTAATACCATCAATGCTCATCATTCGCACAATGAATCAACCTTGTATATATACCACAACCAACCAAAACATCAATTAGGTCAGTCTAATTGCATGAACCATGTACCACACAACCTATCCGCTCAAAAATCCATTCCACACGCTTTATAGAATAAAAAAAATGTGCACACCTCCAAAATAGGTCAACATGACCTATAGTCACTCCCATAAATATGCTCTATACATACTTCAACTCTGCACAACTCCGAAATCCTTAGGTCAGCACCACATAGCAAAACTTGTGAAGCAATAACTGAATGAACCATCTATTCATTTAAAACTTGACATGCGGACCACCAAAACAATTTACACTTGGAGCACACATACTTCTGACATCTATAAACACTTACTCAAAATTGCATAGCATAATATTTATCCGCTATGAAATACGAAGCATTCCAATAGGCACTCTGTACCAATAACACCTAAATTAAATTTGGTGACAGATTGTGGGAAAAGTAAATTGTTTAATTGATTTATTTTTAAATTTTTGAAAGATGTTAATTTGGAAAAAAGGAAAATCCCACACCTAAGCTTGGAGTGGGAAATTAATATGCTTTGTAACTCCACTTTTTTAAATTTGAATTTGCATTTTGTTGCAATATTGGAATGCAGGGTGTTCGGGAAGTGGAGAGAGTGGGTTGTGAGGTGGGAAGACCAATTTTGAATTACAATTGAATGCACATACCTAAAAGAGGAAAACCCACATCCAGGAAGGAGTAATGAACATTTTGGAGGTTTGAATAGCATTTTTGGGGAAAGGAAGATTGTCTAGGTCATAACTATGAGACCCAATCTCAGTAAAATAGCCATAACTTTCTCATTTCTTAACGAAATCACAAAATTCAAAATGTTCTGAAAATCTAGGAGGCTCATAAAATCTATAAACCATTTTAAAATATGGATACGAATGAGGGAGAATTGATAGGAAGAACGTGGTAGGTTTTAAGAAACTTTTGGCAAGGAAAAGAGATGCAAAGAATGTGAGAAAATGGTGATTGTTTTGAAGGAAGAAGGATTTTATGTCAACTGATGAGTGTTGTAGGTTCTCTTTGGTGTTCAAAGAAAGCAATAATCAGATTTTGGGTTGCTTGTAATACCCCTCCGTGTCGGTTGTTCTGAACTTTTGTGAGAGTATTTGTGTGTGCTTCATTGGTTACTGTGTTATTTGATTTTGTGGAAAATATAATATGTTAGTAATCATGTTTAAATAATTAATTAAATTATAAGTGATTTGCAAAGTTATTTAAAATATGATTAGAAATTAAAATCATAATCAATTAAATTAAATCAAATGATTTAGAACAAATGATCAAATTAATCTAATTTGTTAAAAGTAAAATTGATATTATTAGATAAATTGATTTAAATTGTAAAGAACAAATAATCTTGAAAAGATAATTATTATAATAAGAAAATGAATGGATACTTATTTAGAATCTTGCAAATGGTTGATTTTAATTATTTTAATATGAAAGTAATTATTTAATAATGTATTGTGGAGATAATGAATATATATATATATATATATTCAAATAAAAGTTCAATTTTGAGGATTTAAATTTATTTAATTTTAATCATATGCATGAAAAAGGAAACAAAAGGAATTAGAGGATTAATAATTATTTTGAGTTATTTCTTGAGTGGTGACTTTTGGTATTCGCTGGAAGAGGAAATGGAAGAGACTTTGTGTGAGATTTTATTTAGAGGATTTTAGAGTTGGAGGGGGGATTTGCATTCTTTTTCCAATAGATTTTGGGAGAAATTTAGCAGTCAATTTCTGTTATAGTGTGCATTCTCTTATTATTCTATGAATTCATTGAGGCATAAGATTGGAGTTGAGGGGAAGATATTGGAGCTGCTGTTGGAAACATTCGTTGGCGAAGGATTGGATCGGCGAAAGGGATAGAGCTTCTACAGATCTTCTTCAAACACAGGACGCCAGGTTCTTTTCATTTATTTTATTTTTATTTGTTGTAGCATCAAATAAAATAGAAATTGATAGAAATTGTTTCGCTGTGGGGATCGGGATTGCTGTTTGTTAAAATGGAATTTGGTTGGGTTCTGGACCGTCAATTATTAGATTGAAGTTTTGCTGGGAGTTTGGGACTGTTGTTTATTTAAATGAAATTATTTGTTGGGTTTTTACTGTTGATTATTAAAATGAAACTATGATTGGGATTCTGGAAATAACCAACACTACTGTAGTTTTGTTTAAATCAATTTAAGAATAATTCTTTTGCTGGGAATTCGGGGTTGTATTGATATATATATATATATATATATATATTCCTCTTGCAAATGCATTTTGTGTATAGATGTAGGTGTGTACAGTAACTAGTAAAATGGATTATTATTCTCTGTTTTTAAAATATTTTTAAATACAGTATATATATATATATATGTATATATATATATATATTTATATATATATTAGATATATATATATATATATTTATACGTACATATATATACATATATAAATATAGAGAGAAAATTTATTTTTATTAGAGTTTGAATTTCGCCATCGGACTGGCCATTGTTTTGTTTTTTTTATATAAAACAAAAAAATAAAAATAAAAATAAATTATATATTGGTTGAGTGGTGGGTCGGCCTCGGCCGTACCCACCACCCCACCCAGACGGTAGTGGTACCCCGCGGCAGTCTGCGGACTGTCCGCGGCCGGACATCAATGCCGTGGCTTTTGGGTGACCGTCCGTTTCAAAAAATAAAAATAAAAATAAATAAACATATAAATATTAATTGCTTACTGTGTAACACGGAAATTCGTGTTGTTTATAATATGTGAATATGCATTAATAAATATTAATATATATATATATATATATTTATTGATTTATTGATTTATTCAATTATAATTGTATGTCACAATTTTACTGTGATAGTAATTTAATTAATTCTGTTATTTAAGAGGAATATATAAATACTGTTTTAAATCTGTTTAATAGATATTCTGTTGATTTAACTGTTAGCAAACAAATGCATCAATATAATATGTTTTGATTAAAATTATATTTTCTGTAATTTATCTGTTATCTAGAAAATAGATATTTAGATTCTGTTTCTTTTCTAATTAAAAATAAAGTAGGAATTTTTACAAGGAAAATATTAGTAAAATAGAAAGAAATCTGTTTTATTGATTTGTTAAATTACAACTTGGAAAGGATATTGTTAGCAAAAGAAAAATCTATTACGAAAGTAAAACAACATTGTTTATTTCATTCTTGTTTAAATGTGAATATTTTGGGAATAGAATTTATTATGGGATTAAATAAGTTGTCCTTTTTATTTTATTTTATTTTTTTATGAAATTTCATCTTGTAGTATTGTTGGATTCTTAGAACAGATCTATTCTCTTATTACTTTCCCTCCTCAAAAAGAATTAAAATATATATATAATGTAGTGGTTTTAAAGGGTATTTTTGTGTGTAAATTTATTTAGATAGATTTAAGTTTTTAAGGTAGTAAGTTCTAATATGTAGTTTAAGAATTTAGAATATTGTTATTATGGTCATTTTAAAGTATAGACAATTGGTCTTAAATGGTTTTCACAATTAATTTAAATATTGGAAGTGAATGTTAAGTGGGTATGATGAAAGGGGAAATTTAAATGTATGGGCATAGCTAGAGATTGATTAGGATATTCTCAAATTGAATAGTTTATTTGTGAAATGGGATTGCAATCTTTTAAAAATTGACTTCCTTTATATTTATTTAATGATTGATTGGTAAGTGCTCTTTATGAATAAGTCTTTTAGAATACTTGTGATGGTTATCATGAATTGTTTTAGTTAATTGAGTACTTCCGATGGGTAAGTTGTAAAGTCATTTAGTTTTGGTTGTTAATTGATTGGCTATTAAATATTGTTCTTGTTTGAATTTTTGGTTGTTGTTTATTATGCGAATGTTTGGTGGAGTTGTGAGTGATTGAGTATTTAAGGTGTTCTTTAATTTGGTCCCTTGAATGCCTGGTTGGATGCTTTTACCTCTTTTATTGAAGGATTGTTTTTGGACATTTCCGTATTGGTATGAATGTCGTTGGAGATTAATTCAAGGAATCCTTTGTCATTTAAATTTTGTTGCAATGTAATTGGGAATTTGTATTTTGTTGATGAGTTGTGGGAAGTTGATCTTCTTGGTTTTCTGATTTATTTTGTATCAAGTTGTTTATGTGGTTTGGATGGGGTGGTTGATCTTATTTTAATATATTCACTCATTATATTTGAATTGAAATTGATCTGGTGGCCTTGCAATTATTGTTGTCATTGCTATGTTGTTGTTTTTATGAAAGTGGTTTGTGTACCATCATAAGGGGGTTCTAGTGAGGAGAAAATTGAGGTCTCCCATGGAATGCCTAGTTAGTGGCTTTTGGTTTTATTAAGTGATTTTGTTTAAAAGATGATTTTCTTTTGCGTTCCCTATTTGAGGTAACACCATTGTTGATTTGTGGATGGGTCTTGATGAATCTTCCCTTTTTATGGCTTTTCTGAGTTACTCTCTTATTTGAGGAAATTTTATCCTTGTGTTGGATTTATTGGAGAAATACTCTTGTTGCTTCACTTTACCCTCGTTTGTGGGTTTTCATTCTTTTGGCTTCCAGAGGCTTGAGATGATTGATATTATATGTTCTCTCTTTTTATGTGCCTTGATGTGGCAAGTGTTTTGGTTGCATGATTTTACAAGGGTTGTATGGGAATTGTTGAGACTTTGATTATGTATTATAGCGAGATGGGTAATGCCTCGCATGCTTTTATGATATGATTCTTTGTTCAGATTATGATGGTACAACCCTTGGTTTTTATGTTGTGGGGTCTCTAGGGAGAGTGGCTCCTCGTGGGGGCCGGCGCCCCATTTAAGGGGAAGGGCACAGGATAACCCACGAGTGAGTTAGTAAACAAGTGAAAACCTAATAATTAATTTAGGAGGGTTGGGTAGTAATATCATTATAAGATTAATAAAATGGATTCCTCGTCTTCATTAGTGCTTCCGTAGGCTAATGGAAGGCTGAGAAGGCCATGGTTGGCAAGGTCGTGACCTCGTCCTCACGAGAGGCCTACGGCTCCGCATGAGTCACCCTATGGACCGGCGCCTCCAGTTGGGAGGAAGAGCACAGGACAGCCCATGTAGGACTATGCGATGACACTCTCCCCTAGTTGCCCATGTGTTTTACTTTATTGTGTTCCTCTGGAAGTAGGTTGTGGGAGTTGGTTTAGATTGTTGTTGTTTGGACTTATATTGATTTATGGATTTTTTCCTTGATACATATTTGGTGTACTTTGTGGTCTTGTATGAGCTCATTGATATTTGACTTATGACCTTGTTCTCTTATGGTACTGTGATATGATGTGTAATGTCCCCAAATTTATGGATAAGTGACTTAATTAATTTAATTGATCAAGTTGTCCAAAAAATTTAATAATATTTCTAAGGGATGAATTTAATCGATTATTTTAATTAAATTAAGTGAAATATTATAAAGTCACTTATTTCATAGTTTTATAAAGTGACTTGGTGAAATATTTAAAGTATGACTTTATAAAAGTCACTTTATTTTATGAATGGTGAAATTATAAAAGAATAGAGGATGAAAACATTTGACACACTTTTGAATATATAATTTTCTCACAGGAAGAGCACGAGCCTCTGGTTCTAGGGTTGGAAGACCCTCATGATTCAGTTCCGGGTGTGAGATATCACCCCTAGCTGGAAGAAAACGATTTTGAATGAAATTTCTGCTGCTTCATTAAGATCGAGATTGGAACAAGCCGTGGAAGAAGAGAACTAGACATATTCTGATTTTCGTGACTTTAATATCTGAGATTTTGCAGCTACAATGGATTGAGATATTGAGCTTCATATGCATCTTTGAGTTTGAGGCTTTATTGACAATCCCTAGGCGCCTTGTTTCCAAGCATAAGAGTCAGGAAAAGGCGTGTTTATGAGAATCTGGGCGAGTATATTAAAAAACGTGTTTACAGAGAAGGAAAACGACTCTCTTCTCATCACAGCAGGGTCGTAGTTATTGGTGAAAGGGTTTAGGAAGGGCGTCTGGAGTATACAAGGCAAGAAGCACCATTATTTGGACGGGACTACTATCTGAGAAGACATTTTTGAAGATGGACATGTATTCTGGGCAGTGCTGAGGTCGGCTTCTTCACTTCCAGGCTGAAAGCGAACTGCAAATCAGGTCTGAGTGCTCAGTCTTTGTAAGCAACCCTGTATATGTTTAGAAATGGTATTATAATCCCTATTCATTTACTATTCTAAGTATTTCTATCTGCTGCTCAAAGCGGGGTCTCATATTTGATGAGTTGGGTGTCTTTTTGAGTATGTAAGGGTCTGAAAATACATATTCTGAGTTTGAGTCTTGGGAAGGAGTCAAGCATGATGTTAAAAGTGTCATAGAGACGCATATCTTCTATAATCTGTTCATAACTGAGGTTCTCGGATAAACTGTAGGTGACATCTGAGTTTACTGTTGCATTTTCAGTCTCATTCAAATATCAAAGATATTGTATTTAATGTGCGGTTACTTCATTCAAGTGGGGTTCGTTTCTTGTATGCCTTGTTGAAGGGAGTATCCTTTATTCGTTGTGAAAAGAAAATGTCTAATGCTGGTCTTAACTGAGTACCAACTTGCCTTACCAGGTCTGAACATCCTTTCATGTTATGGTTTGTAGCTTGTATGCTAATAGAGATACTTGTTAAGAAAGGGTTTGTCTGGATGCTAGGTTCATGGGGTTGAATGAGAGTCACAGTTAATGTAAAACTCAGAAAAATCATGTTTGTTTCTGCTGTAACAGCTGGGTATTGAAACTAATCGAATATTCTCATTGCTGTTCTTAAATCTCAGTCTTGTCTACATTCTGAGTAGGGTTATTAGTCTGCTGTATGTGTTTCTCAATAGTCTCTTTGGTACCATTTGATGTATTTCAGATCTAGATAGTAGTGGAAATCATGATGCATTGACATATACATTCTTCACATGTGAAAAACTATTATATGCTTACACTTGCATGCATAAACCACCTTTACTCGAAACAAGAAAAGAAGTTATCAGATCAAAGGCAAATTCAAAACAGGAAAAAAAAACATAACCCACAGGTCAGGGACTTCACATGATGTTATTGTATTGTTTAATTAAAATTTGGAATTGTATCATGTTTATTAATTCAGTTTGATTTGGAAGTATTTTATGATCATCCTTTGGTTACTTGTTTATTGATCATTGCTTTGTTTTATGTGATGGGATTTATGATTTTAAGTTATTATGTTGCTCTTGGATGTTGTTGATTATGTCATTAGTTTTATGATACTTTTGTATGGCGTTGAGTTTTGTGGTTCCCTATTTGGATGTTCTTGGTTGCGGTCTCTTTCTTGTTAGCTCCTAGCACGGGGGGTGGGTCTTCGGACTCACATGGTCGGGTGGAACGTGCCAAGCACCCCATTGGGTCCCCAGTCAAGGATCGAGAGGTGCGGATTGGTGCTGTTGCAGCGACTCCAGAGTTGTATCCGTCATGGAGCCAATTTTCATCTATTCATTGTATCATGATTCTTGTGTATGGTTTCCGTGCATATTGGAAACACTTTTGTATCATTGTACTTCTTGAACATTGTACTGTAATGTAATGTTAAACTAGGTGTGATTATTGGCCATGGCAGTTGTTATTCATTGTGTTAAGTTAATTATGCATATGTTGTATTTATGTACTCAGATGGTTGCTTATCAATGATTATCATGTATACATTTGTTAATGTTTACTTTGTTATGAATTATATCTTTGGTTTTATTCTTTATTGTCGTTGTGTGGATCTCAGTCTCGTAATGACTCTTCGTGTACCCCAAGGGATGTATGTGCTAATGAATCTTCTTAAATGAAATTCATGTTATGATTTAATGTGTATTACATGTATGTTATGTTTACTATTTAAAAAAAAAAAAAAAATTTGCTGTAATTATTGTTTATTTGTCCTTTGGGGTTCGCACGACGGGGCGTTACATTGCTTGTAGGTTTTTTCCAAAGAATATGAAGTTTTCTTGTTTTTTCCTGTACATTGGGATTATTGGATTGACATAGTATGAGAATGTGGAAGCTATTGTACATCGTTGTTGTTGCAAGCATATTGGAATGAAACAAAAATTTAGATTTCTTGATTATTTTTAGTCTTAATTTGTATGAGAAAATTTGATTTGGATCTTCAAGCATATCATTTCATCAATTAAAGGTGATATTTATCTACTGTTGAATGTGGGAAAATAAGGGTTTTTGAGGTTTTTGACTATGAAATTAGAGGGGTATTGTTGGGAGGAAAATTATGAACTATTTATTTTCTTGTAGATGAATGTGGGGGCTTTCATTTTCCAAGTTTTCAGTTGAAAAGGAATTGATTGATGGTTCAAAATAATTTTCAAAAAGAGGTATTCCATGCATTTGAGTGCAGTTTCAAAGTTGTTTGAATTTAAATTTATGGGTTGCTATACCTATCTCTTATTTTTGGTGTCTTGAGGTAGTTGTCTTGCATCACAATCTATCCCTTAGGAAATATTTGCATCAAAGTTGCTCCCCCTAACAATGTTGTTTACCAAAAAATGACCAAAAATGTATCACAACACCATCAACTACTTCAGCATATATACATTGGAATCAAAAAATTACATATACAAAACATAAATTTACACCTTCAACTAGTAGAGGGTAAAATAGCCTTGAAAGACACCTTTTGTTTGGCAAGGAGTGTCTCCCAGTCTCTCCTAGTTACCTCCCAATCCTTCTTAGTGAAGGGAAGAAAGGAATTCTAACTTTCATATTTCATAAGGAGGTCTTCTCCTTCTAGAGAATGTTAAACAGGCGCAGGACAATTGAGAGGGGGGGTGAATCAGTTGTCACGCAAATTTAACCTTAACACTTTATCACTTATCAAATATTCAACCACACTAATCTAATATTAAATATAAGCATGAAACATAAATAACATAAAGTAAATCAACACAATGAACACCAGATTTTTACATGGAAAACCCAATAAGGGAAAAACCATGGTGAGGGTTAACTCACACTATATAATATTTTCAAAAGAGGTTCACTGCCAAAAGAAGGACTCATTGTCCAAGTACAAAGGCTCACTACCTACAAAAAGGACTCATTGTTCAACAAGGAGGCTCACTACCTACACAAGATTATAAAAAAATAGAACAAGGCTTTACAACCCAAAAAAATGAACTGGAAAGATGCACCTATCATGTGTTGATACAATTCTGAAGATGCTTACCATTGTTGCCTTTCTAACTACACATTCACACTTATTACTCTCTCAATATATTTCTTTTGTCTCTTTTCTATTGTCTACACAAACTTACATCTCTTCACTACTCTCAAACTGTTCGCCATATACTTATATATATATCTGATCTCCATCACAAGAATCAATTAGGTTGGCCTAATTAGATGCAATTCAATATAAAGAATATCAACTGTCGGCTCCACAAAATAATTTCAAAATGCACTTTGACCATTAGCACGATACATTGTGTTGGATCGGACCAAGAAATAGATCTCACATAAGTTTTCATATCATAACAAAATTATCTTAACAAGTCGGCCATGAATAGTCTTCAACACAACCAACAAAATAATGCCACTTTATTGTACAAGCACAAAAACACGAAATATCCTTATCATGCATGCCTTTAACATCCATAAGTAGTTTCCCAACACTGCAATCAACAATTGTCAACTGTGGAGAAATGTTGACTAGAATACCAGAGTGACACCAAAAATACTGGATTAGTCACCGGAGAAGATAAAATAGTTATACACACCGGTTTAGAGTACTGGACCAAACTACCTACATGGTGACATCAATGAAAACATATAGATAACCTAGTCATTCTTCCAACAATCTCCCTCCCCCTTTGTCATTGATGGAAACATGTAAACAAAAATTCTCCTTCTTTACTCATTTTTTTTTAACTTTCTCCACTATCTCCAACATTCTCCCTCAACACTCTCCCCCTTTGACATCAATGGAAAAGGGTGCCAAAAATAAATGAGTTTAAACATGGTGAAATCAAAATTTCAAAAGACTTCAAAAACTTCCAAAAATCTAGAGCATTTAAGCAAATAGAAATTAAGTGAAGATGACATTCTTCACCTGGAATACCTTCTTGTACCTTTCCTTGAGAATTGGATACAACTTCTTCCAGTTAAAAACAATAGACTCCATCTTTTTGCATGTACTTTCCAATAATCCCAATAGAGTTAAAGAGGGTGACCAAGCTATAACAAAACATTGTTTCTCAACATCTTTAGCATCAATAAAATTTTTGGAAAGATGCTCTAATCAGACTTCAGCGATTTCTTTAAGAAGCTAGAAGGTCTTTGTCACATCATCTCTTTGTCTTTGTGTAATGATTAGTTCAACCTATAGTTCATCAACTCTTATCCTCTGCTTCCCTTCTTTATATTTGAATATATCAAAATTATTTCCAATGTTGTTCACCTCAGCTTCAATCACTTCAATTCTACTTCTAAAATTATCTACAGCTACAGGCCACCGAAGAAAATACTTGTAAACATCTAAAATTTCTTTAACACACTTCTTTGTTTCCACAATCAATCCAGACAATCTCTGCATAGCCTTTTTACATCTCCTTTCAACCAAGATTCCAATTTTTCGTCCTTTCGGACCTTCAAGCAACATCCTCTCTTCAACAATCTCAATTAGATTTTCTAGAAAAAAATCAGAAACAAAAGATACTTCAATTCCTTTCTGAAGTAGATAATATACTAGAGCATCATCAATTTTTAGTTTGTCAATAGGCGAGGCAGCATTCCATAGTTCACCAATCTTCTTCATTTTTCCTTCAACTATCATAATCTAGATGTCATTAGGATCAAGGGATTCATTTCCAGTCAAAGATGTCTTCAGTTATCTCTTTTCTCCTTTTTGATTCCGAAGGGGAATCACTGATAACAACCTCCATTTCTCTTTTCTCGAAGGAAGAATCCACTTCAAATTGACTTGATGCAGATATACCGGAGCAAGGGTTTGCTTGCAAAGATGAGAAGTATGATTTTCACATATTTTCATTATCTTCCAAAGACTCTAGTTACATGTAAATTTTCTTTCCAATAGGGATACCAGATTCCCACATCACATTATCTTTTCCCAATAGATAATTCAAAAAGTAAAACACCAGACATACCAACAAGGATCTGAAATGAAAGGGATAATTCTCAACCAATGACATTCAAAAAAATTTAAGAAAATTTTCAAGTAGCAAGCTACATAAATCAGACTGTCTATTCTCCTTAACCATCATGTGGGGAATATGTACGACAATAATTGAAGTTGAGCTTTCACGGTTTCTAAAATAAATTTTGTATGAGATACCATACGCAACATACCTAACGGTCGAGTCAACAAGTGTATCAATCAATAGTGCTCTAAGATCTCTACCGATGCCAGTGAGCTCCACCACATCTTTATACTTCACAGTTTTCTTTCCAGGGAGTTCTCCAACACTACATAATCTAGTGATTGCTTCAATTGCTTCCTTCGAAATCAAATAGGGTTTGTCCAAAATAATGCTTCCATCCTTAACATAATTCAACAAAAACAAGATAACCTCTTTATCTATAATCCATAGAAATTCACTCCATAAATCCATCCCTAGGGTTTTTATATTCTGTAATTCAACTTCGCTCAACCCTAGTTCAATTCCTTTCATTTTCCTATGATCGTATTCTTCTACTTCGACCCTTTTTCAACTTCAGAGAGATAACACCACACAATCCACTGTCCATTGCTATGCTTCATTGAAATTCAGTAAAACCTTTTCGTTTTTCTTCTTTCCTTTTGCAATTAGAGAAAAAGTTTCCAGATTACCTGAATCAATCTTTGAATTCCCTTCAAAAAGACTTCAAGCACACCTCAAGATTTCTTCAGAGCACCTTCCAAAGACTTCAATGTACAATTAACCAAAAAGCATCACAAATTTTTACTTATCCTTCGTTGAGCTTGCCCTAAGTGCATTAAATGTTGCAAACACAAAAAGTTGCTAAACACATACTTCACTTAACACAGAAAAACCAAATTCGATCCGCAAATCCTTATACCAATATATTTTCCTCAGGTTTCTTTTCCAAAACCTCTAAATGAACATTCTTCACATTTCAACCACATTCCAACCTCTGACATGCCATTCTTCCAAGGGGTTTTTATGTTTTTCTGATAATGCTCCCCCTAAACCATGCTAGGTCTAAATTTTGAATAAGTCATTTGTATCGAATGAGGGTATAGACACATCAGGAGTCTCAGTTTTCTCTTCTTCTTCTTCTTTCTTCTTCCATAACTAATCCATTTCTTGCTTCATCTCTTCTTTGTCAATCTTCTTTATCGGTTCACTCTTCTCTTTTGGAGTAGACTTCTTTTCTTTCTTGTTCTTGCAACCTTTAGATACATGTCAAGGTTTGTTGTAGTTATAACAAATCATGCCTTTTTTATTAGACTATCCTCCATTATTCCTTGATCTACATTGATTTACTCTGTGTCCAAATTTATTGTAGTTATAGTAGTAGCCATTAAAGAATTTATTCATTATGCCTTCATTAAACCTGTTCCTCATTACTTGAATAAACATACTCACTTGATATTTGCATTCTATAGCCTTGTGTCCAAACGTCCCACATTCAAAACATCTTTCGGAAAGAGAACCAGAAAACTGGTTCATCCTGCTCTTGCATTCAGTTGCTTTATGACCATATTTGTTACAAGAAAAGAAAACACCATCAAAAGAGGGATATCTTTGTGCATTAGGTTGTCTCACAAGCGGTCTTCTTACAAAATTCCTTCTTTGCTTCGTCTTTCCTTGATTCTTCTTCTCATCTTTATAACTTTCACTAGTATCAACTCCTAAGCCACCTTTGTCTTTACATAGTTTTTGTACTGCAAGCAATTCTTCAACTTTACTAGAGCTAGATCTGAAATTACTTTCACATAGTTTAGCCTTCTCTAGATCCATCCTTAAGTTTACTATCTCCTACTCGAGTCTGGAATATTCATCAAACTTGTTTTTCACCATTGTATTCAGGCATTCTTCAATCCTCTTCTTCTCTTCTACTGTCACTTTTAGTCCAATTATCTCTTGTTTCAACTATTCACTTACTTCTATGTGTCTTTCCTTAAATTTCTTCAATTGTTCCTTCAATTTCCAAACACATTCATTTGCTTCATCAAGATTCTCTTTCAGATCTCTTTTTTCTCTTTCCACTTTGTCAAGATCTTCAAGAGTAGTCTGGAGCTATCCTCTATCATCCATTCAACCAACCTTCAAGATCCTCCTCAAGTGGTTAAGCTCTACACAAGGAACCACAAGCTCTGATACCAATTGTTAAACATGAACATGACAACTGAGAGGGGGGGTGAATCAATTGTCACACAAATTTAACCTTAAAACTTTATCACTTATCAAATCTTCAACCACATTAATCTGTTATTAAATATAAGCATGAAACATGAATAACAGAAAGTAAATCAACACAATGAACACTAGATTTATAAGTGGAAAAACCAATAAGGTAAAAACCACAGTGAGGGTTAACTCACACTATATAATATTTTCAAAAGAGGCTCACTGCCAAAAGGACTCACTACCTACAAAAAGGACTCACTGTCCAACAAGGAGGCTCACTACCTACACAGGATTATACAAAAATAGAATAAGGCTTTACAACCCAAAAAATGAATTGGAAAGATGCACCTATCATGTGATAATATAGTTCTGAAGATGCTCACCACTGCTTCCTTTCTGACTACACATTCACACTTATTACTCGCTCAATATTATTCTTTTGTCTCTTTTCTATTGTCTACACAAACTTACATCTCTTCACTACTCTCAAACTGTTCACCATATACTTATATATATATATATATCCGATCTCCATCGCAAGCATCAATTAGGTCGGCCTAATTAGATGCAATTCAATATAAAGGATATCAACTGTCAGCTCCAAAAAATAATTTCAAAATGCAATTTGACCATTAGCATGATACATTGTGTCAGCTCGGATGAATAAATAGATCTCACATAATTTTTCATATCATATCAAAATTATCTTAGCAAGTCGGCGAGGAATAATCTTCAATGCAACCAATAGAATAATGTCACTTTACTGTACAAGCACAAAAACATGAAATATCCTGATCATGCATGCCTTTAACATTCATAAGTAGTTTCCCAACACCACAATCAGAAATTCTCAACTTTAGAGAAATGCGGACTAGAATACCGGAGTGGCACCAAAAATACCAGATTAGCCACCAGAGAAGATAAAAAAGTTATATGCACTGGTTTAGAGTACCAAACCAAACTACCAACATGGTGACATCAATGACAACATATAGATAACCTAGTCATTCTTCCAACAAAGAACTGGGCACTAGATCCTTTTGTGTCACCTTATCTACACTAGCTAAAACTCCAGTTAATGATGTAATTCTTGCACTTACCAAATCTTTGAGCTGGATGTATTGCATTATGATCTTATATTTTTGTTCTTGCTATAGGAAGAATTGACCATGCATATTTTAAATTGTTTCCCTTGTTGCATCATCTACATCATTTTTTAGATCATATGCATCAGAGGCTTGAGAAATTTGTGACTCTTGATTGAGTCCAGTTGATCTTTTATGCTCCTTGTTGAATTAGGCCATTTCAAAAAAAATTGAAATAAAACTTTAGTATCTTCCAAGCATTTATGTACTTCCTTCAAGTTACCTTGTAACTTGCCATGTACTGCACTACATTTATCAAAATCTCAGTCAATCTCTTATCATTGACCTTATTTTCCATTTCCTTCTCCATTTTTTCTTCTAAACCAATAGAATATTCCTTAAAGGAATCTAACAACAACTTCAAATTTTGTACACCAGACAAGGAATTACCAAAAGTTGCTTTAGGAATGTTGTCCTATAACACCTTTACTGCATCTTCTACCATTTATGAACTCTTTTGGTGTGTTTGAAGTATTTACTTCCTTGTAGAGGCATGAAAAGCATCACCAAGTTTTATTACGTAGGGGAGAAATCTTATCCATATCTACCTATCCTTGTTGTATTGGAATCTGTAGGAGTTGTGTAGAAACCACTGGTTCAAACTATAGCTACATGTCCAATAAATCTTTCAAAGAATCTCCAGAAGCTCTAGAGGATTCACCAACAGTTTCAACACTTTCTCCTTCCCTCTTCTCACTCTTCTCCTTATCTCCACTCACAGAGCATTCTTCAACATTCTTTTCTTCTTCTATATACTTCTCACCATTTGGAGGAGGCAAGTTTTCTTCTTTTTGTGCCTCTATCTTTTTTGAGACTTCTTTTTTATCTTCTTCTCTCTTCTCAACATCTTTCTCCATATCTGGAGAGGGAAAATTTTGTTCAATTTGAGCACCATCCTTCTCCTAGACATTCTTCTTATCATCTTCATTTTCTTCTTCAACAACATTCTCCACATCTAGAGGGGTATCATCTGTTACCATGTCTTCTTGACCATCCTCATGCTCAAGTACATGCTCAAGTTGTTCAATATTAGGTTCATTACTTTTCGAAATAGACATTTCAAGCTGCATTTGATATTCACTATCCGAAGGGACTCCCAAACCTTTAGTAAGTTCTTCAACCTTTTGTAGTGTCTCATTCCTCAACCTTTCAATATCTTCTTTGTCTCTACTCATAACAGTGTTAACTCTTTGTTTTTTGCTGAATTTCTTGTTGTACAACTTAGACAACTTGTGTATGTCTTCTTAAGATATTAAAGAACCAATCTTCTCCAAGGAAAATGACTTTATCTTTGCATCTTCTTCAATAGATTATTTCCTTCTTGCAATCAACACATTCTTTAGATCATCGGGCAATTGATCCTCAATCTTATCTAGGCCAATATAAAATGTTAACATATACTTAACAATAGCTTCTTCTATCGTTTCCTTATCTTAATCATTTTCTTCTAGAAACATTTCAACAGTTTCCTTTAGCAAACCAAACTTTGCAATGCTACTAAATAATGCTTCAAACTTCATTGGACTATTCTCCCTAACTAGAGGAGTTTTTATTTCTTCTTTACCTTTAGCTAATTCTTCTTTCTCTTAGCTTAGAGCTCCTTTTTTTCTCTGGAAAACAAAAGCTTTCTTTTCTTTCTCCACTTCTTCACTTTTAGTGTCATCTATATCAAATTTTGTCCTTTTTGAATTGGTCTCTTGAGAGACTTGAGACCTCTTCTTCCAAACCAACTGGGGTTCTTCATATTCTTCTTCTTCTTCTTCTTCACAATTGATATACTTCTCCTTGGTATTCTTTTCTTTTCTTCTCCTCAAAGGAGTCTTTTATGCTTTAGGGGTGCTAGATGTTGCTTTCTTCTTGGAACTTCCTATAGATTGTGTTTTGGAGGACTTAGGAACACCAAGAGAGGGGGTAGAGGTCCTGATTGACCTTCTTGTACTTAGAGTACCTTGTGAAGCAATGGTTGTGGCTTTGGACTTCTTTGGAGAACCCTTGGACGGGTTCACCATGTATTCAAACTGAGATTTCATCTTCTCAACGTTCTTCTCAATATCTTTCTTCTTCTTTTCCAAATTCACCTAATTGGATTTCTCTACATATGTGCCAAATCTATCCACAGATGGATCTCTTGGCTTGCTCAAAACAACTTCTGCAAAACTGGTAAGCTCTGCTTCTATTACCTCATATCCAAACTTTGGAACCCAAACTGTTATGGGTTCAACTACTTCCATAATCTAGTAATCTCTACTAACCATGAAGGTTATATCACTCTTTTATTTTTCAACTACACTTGCTATAATTTTGTACCTTTCTTGCATTTTTCCCCAAAATATCTCAAAGAAACCCATAACATAGAATTATGGGTTTCTAGGTTTCCCAACCTTCTCAAATGATTTCTTATTTTCACACCAATTGAAATTTTATCTAACCATACAATATTCTTTTCTTTGGGAACTTCTCTAAGAAATTAAAATAGAAAACATATAACTAGGGTACCATACTAGAAGGGGTACCTTGATTATTTGATCTTATGCAGGTTCTCCATCAACTGTTTTCTTAAGAGCTTGCACAAATCAATTTCTTCACCTTTCTTCACCATCTAGTGAGTTGTCTGGATTGCAATGGTAGACATAAATTTCTCTCTATTTGTATAGAAAATTTTGTACCCAAGCATCATAAACATATACTTCACCACTAGATCATCCATATAATTCACTGTTAGGGATCATTTTTCAAAGTTCACTCTAGTGAGATTCATTACCACATAATTAGATTCACAAACTTCATTGTCGAAACCGATCCATTAGAGAACAAGCTTGTAACAATCCTAATTTCTACATACACTCATCCTCATAAAAAAATTGGGAAATTTATTTCGTACATCTAGTTTCTTCTCTGTTAAGCTCTCATATTCAGATTTTAGTTCAAAATCATCTCCAATCAACATATTTACCCAATATTCTACCATCTTCAGATGATCAACTCTTCCATTTTTGCATGGATATAGATTCACACATCGTTTGTGTGCATTACATCGTATGGAACCCTCAAAATGCACCTTCAGGATTTGATTCCATAGATTTGAATGGGCGCTTCTTAAATTTAGGTCTTGGTTGGTCCAAAACATCAATTACTTGGAGAGTAAACATCTTGAATCTTCACAAATCTAAGGTTTGTAAGAAAAAATTAATGAATACCTTTGGAGTTCACTGGTAGGGTTTTAAACAACACTTCAGAATCACTTCAATTCACCTTTTCTCTTCAATTTATTGGTTAAATATGACTTTAACATATACAAAATTACATATAAAGTCTTTTATAGTGACCTAATATGCATTTATTATAGCTAATAAAGTTAGGTCAAAAAAGTTGGCAAACTTTCACTATGTCATCACAAGCACCTTCAATCACTCTGCAAATCTCCACAACAAGATATTTCACACCAGAGATACCATCAAAAAATCAACCATGTCAATCTACACATGTACCAGTGTGCTGAAGGCATCAACACCACGTCTTTTGCAAGGGATTTTTTTGTTAAAACTCCCCCTAATCCAAAGCTCTTTATCTAGTTTCTAGAGGAAACATTTGCACCAAGGGCTGGTACAGACTCACTCTTCACTTCATCCTCTTCCTTTTTCTTCCATATCTTGTTAATTACTTTCTTCATCTCAACTAGATCAAGATTCTTCATGGGATCAATCTTCTTCTTTGAATCAAAGGGTTTCACATTCTTGCTTTTGCAAAACTTAGCTATGTGTCCTGGTTTATTGTTGCATTTATGACATATGGAACCTTTTTGTTGAACATACTTACTTCTTTCCATTTTAGATATGCATTCAAAATCGTTATACCAAAATCCATTGCATGTATAAAAATAACCATTAAATATATTGAAAAATCATAGCATTATTATAACCATTCATCATTTAAGTTTCGCATTCACCAACTTTATGACCAAATCTATTGTATGTAAAGCATTGACCAGGAAAGGATTGAACATTTTGATTCATTTTGATTCTACACTCTACAACTTTATGTCCAAATTTATTGCAAGAGTAACAATAACCATTAAAGGATGAATAAATTTGTGCAACAGGTTAACTGATAGGAGGTGTTTTGAAATATTTCTTCTGGTTCTAGACTTGTTTGGCATTGCTCTTCTTATCATTCTTCTTTTCAACATTGTTTGATGTCTGATTTTCCTTTGAAATTTCTCCTTTTTCAAACCCTAATCCTTCTTTGTCCTTAGAAGCCTTCTGATTTGCAATAATTTCATCAAGCAAGGTGGAGATCTTATTGAATTTATCTTCTTGAATTTTTTCTTTCTCCACATCTGATCTCAAAGTCACAATTTCTTGTTCAAGTTTTGAATATTCTTCATAGTTATCTTTCAATTTGGCATTCAAGCAATCTTCAACTCTTTTTCCTTCTTCAACTTGCACTTTCAAACTGGTGATTGTCTTACTTGTTTGCTCGAGCCGCTCATTTATTTCCTTGAATCTTTCTTTAGCTTTCTTGAGTTGTTCCCTCAACTTTTTGGTATACTCATTTGCATCCTTAATATTCTCTTTCAATTCTTTGTTCTCACAATTCACTTTATCCAGATCATCAAGAGCTTATTTGAGTTCTCCTTCCATATCAACTTTGTAATCTTCTTCAATAAACCCTTTAGGGAGAATCTCTTCTGGAGAAATAGGATACTTCCTTCTAGCCATGTGTTCAACCTCTAATATCTACCTCAAAAATAAATCCAATAGAGGGAACCAAGCTCTGATACCAATTTTTGAACACTCAAAATGTTGAGAAGGGGGTGAATCAATATTCACTGAAATTCATTAACTCCATCAATTTAAACATCCATTCAAAACATCACATTAAAATTGCAGTAATGGAAAGGAACATATAAAGTATGCATCACATCAAGGAACACAAGAACACCAAATTTACATGCAAAACCCTTGAAAGGGAAAATGATGGTGAGGATTAGCTCATAATATATTATAATTGATTACAATGGAGATTACAGAATGGTGGAATCACTATCCATAAAGAAAGAATGGCTCAGTACCTAGAATAGAAAAAGATAGAAGAAAGGGTGGCTCACTGTCAAAATGAATAGCTAATAATGCATCTACAACATATCGAAGATACTTAAGCTCTGAAATTTGACTTAACACACTTCATACTTCACCACTACACCTTTCACACTTCAAATTACATTAGATTTCACATACACACTCTACTCACACTCATACCATCAATTATCATCATTTTCACAAAGAATCAACCTTGTATATATACCAAAACCAACCAAAACATCAATTAGGTCAACCTAATTGCATGAAATGTGTACCACACAACCTAGATCAGCTCAAAAATCCATTCCACATGCTTTGAATAATAAAATAAACATGTACACCTCCAAAATATGTCGACATGACCTACAATCACCCTCATAAATACACTCATTACATACTTCAACTCTACATGACCCCAAAATCCTTAGGTCGGCACCACATAGCAAAAATGGTGAAGCAATAACCAAATGAACTAGTTGTTCATTCCCAACTTGACACATGAACCACCAAAAAACTTTCCACTTAGAGCACACATACTTCTGACATCTGTAAACACTTCCTCAAAATTTCATAGCATAATATTCATCTACAATGGAATGTGGAGCATTCTAATAGGAACTTTGTACCAATAACATTGTCATTACAAAGCCCAATACTCTATCAACATTATCTTCAGCTGTCGAAGATATAAAACCTTGAAACTTTGGATCTAAACGCCTTCAATACACATCATCAACACCTCAAAATTAGATATTGCATAGTGGAGCAATGGGAACCACAAATCTGGTTCACTATAACATTGAAATTATAGTTTGAGACAACTAATTTTCCACACCATTTGGTCTTCTTCAGACCAACACTTTTGCATTTCTACAATGGGTTGACATCAATGAAAATATTGATTGTCTTAAACTGAGGTTGATGCTTTGGGCCTAACTATCCTTGTAATTCTATTTTGAATGGGTTGAGATCAATCTTTGGGAATTGTGCAAGTTCCTCAATTTACTCCTCAATGTCAATCTGGGAGCATAGGCTTGTGAAAGATATTGGGGCTTTCTACCTAAGGGTTGAACCTAGAAAGCCAAGTGGGGATGGATGCAACTACAAGAAAATTGCATTTTTTCATAAACTTGGTTTTCAGACCTCCTGTCACCTATGTGATAGGAACCTGAGCTGAACAATTTACAACGAAAGCAAATTAACACTCACTAATAAAATAGAAGTAATAATTTTTACTAAAATTAAACTACCAGAAGTAGCTGAATGATAAAATGTAAAAGTACTAAATAAATTTCACACATATCAATAATCATTCCAATTAACACCTGTCTAGAATAATCTGCTAAACCAGTTTATACATAACAGTGAATGCATTGATAAAATCTTATTACAAAGTGAGTTGATAAATCAAATGCACCTGTAGCATGGGATGAACACATCAATCACCAATATATCATATAGTAATTAATGGTATACTAAATAACACAATGATAAAGATCAAAGCAGATTTAAAACATAGAAAAATATCATTACCACACAACACACGAATGCTACACCTAGTCATTGGGCGATCGAGGAAGTGGGCCATGCCTTCTCCGATTTCCAGTGAAGAAACAAAAGTTTACTTTAATCTACTCAATGCTTATGCAAAAAAATATTTCAAATTCCAATATTCCTTTAATCAAAGCAACAACTTATAGAAATATTATCGATTACACTCAAGTCTTAGTATACATATATAGAGAGATCATATGTCGCTAAGTTCTACAAAAGACTAACCAAAATGGTATACGATTGTTTGGATTGTTATGGCCTATGAACAACAACCTTTAAAGGCTTCTTAATAATAGATTTACAATTTTAACATTGTTCCAAAAACAAAACAACTTTAGACCGAACTCTAATCACAAGTGACTCATGACTCATAAAATGGTTCTTGTCCTCATTCCACCATTGCTCTGATTGCTCCCATGTAGTATCGAATTAATCATCCCTTGGTTTTCACAATCACAAGGATAATTAGTAAATAATTAAGGGTTTTGATATATTCTCAAGCTTCTATCTTCTCTTTGCATTTTATTAAATATCCCTACTCATTAACAAATATTGATAGGAACAACAAGGTAAAAAGGTAAACAAAAGGGGTAAAAATAAAGACACTTTTATCCCTCATCATTCCCCCCAACTTAGGGTTTTGCATGCCCTCATGAAAAGGAACAAAGGATACACACCAAACAACTTCTGCACTAAATTGGAGATCTCTTTAACCTAGGTTTGTTTTAGTGCATGCATTTGATCCTTATGCTCCTGAAAGGTCATAAGAGAAGTATCAACATTCTTGGTCTGCTCAAGAGCTGCTCTAAGTTGATCAATTTTTGTTGCCTGTGAAGAGTTGAGAACCTATGCATCCTAGCCCTGCTTTTGTAGAGCTTCATTTTCATTAGTCAATTTGGTCCCTAGATTTTGCATATCATGGATTTCATCATTGGTTAACAAAGGATTCTCCTCAAATTCTTCTTCTGCCTTGGATTCCTGTTCCCCTTCTTGTTCATGATGGGGAATCTCAACATTTTCCTGCTCTTGATCACCCAAATCACTCACCTCCTCCTTTCTTTTCTCCTCTAAATATTGTCCTACTTCTTGATTTTCAACAGGAGGAGTTTCAAACCCACCAATTTCCTGTTCTGCAAAACTCTTTAAGTTGTCACCATTTGGTTGCTCAGTTGACATAGTTTCAATCTGAACATTTTTTCTCTTCATGAGTACCATCACTAGAAATTGTGATTTCCTTTGAATTTGGAGAGTTTTGGGGAGGTGTTTCAAGGTCTGGCTCGAGCTCCTTTTGATCTAACAAAGTGGCCCTAGATTCTTCTTGTGTCTTCCTTCTCTTACTCCTTCTAAGTTCCATAGAGACTGCTTCTGTTTTCTTATTTTTCTGGAAGAATGTGGCCAAAATTGTTAAATCACCAACTTCATTAGTTTCCTTAGGGTTCAAAACATTACTAGCCACACTGGCTAAAATTGCTAGCTTATCCATTTGAATGGTGGGTGATTTTTTCTTGTCTTGAGAAATTTCTTAGATGACAGTTGAGGTTGACCCATTATGTAATGTCTTCTTACCCTTAGAGTCGGGTGTAGTAGTCCTTTTACCTCCAAAGTCAAGTGTGGTAGTCTTAACATTTGACCATTTTACATTGGAACTCTCGTCCTACTTACCACTCAACCTTGGGGTTTGTCTAACCTTTTTTCTTGAACTACTAGGAAAATCACCTAATTCAGAACCCTCATTAGGTGCATAAGAAGAGTTTTCATTTTCACTTCCTTCGTTCAAACTTACATGACTAGACCCCTCTTCCTTAGAGTTAATAGGATATTTTTCCTTATTAGGGGATCCCTCTTCCTCAGAATGTTCTGAGGTGTTAGGGAGGTCTTCCTCATAATTTTTTGGGGTGTCGTCTGCAATGAATGAGTCTCAGTATTGTGGAGGAGAGAATTTATTTAACTCCCTTACAATTAGCAACTTCATGAGTCTGTGATGGGCTAATGCGTTTTTACTACCTTTTTGAATGACTTTTCTCATTTGCATTATGGAAGAATATAGAAAGAAAGGAAGGTTTACATACAAACCCCACCATAAATGTATTAGGAGTTGAATTTGCTTAGCATAGACATAGACATACCTTCCTTCACAAGTTATATACTGGATGAAAAACCTCGCCGCATCATTCTAGGGTGGTGGAAGTGAAGCTAGCTTCATGCCTTATCTAGTGATGACTTCAACTGACTCTCCACATCTTAGGAATTTCTTGCGAAGGATCTTAATATTTGTTGCCTGCGTTGAGTTATCAGGGAAGTAATTTTCCCCTAATAGTGGCAATCCAATGACATCCGCTATAGCTTTAATTGAAATAGGGATTTCCAAACCATGGACCCATGTTCATGTGCTATGATATGTCATGGAAAATTTGTGTGACAGCTTCTCATAATACCTTCACAATCTTCTGAAGTATGCATCCCACCCTTCTTGCTTAAATACTTTATATGCTTCAACCATTGTCGGAGTCTTTAATTCTTTCATATTCAGAGGCTCAAAATGGTGCATGTGCTCTCCTACCATAATGTTACCAGGAGGTTTGTCCCAAACCAGAATAAGGCACTCTCATCAACTTGGAATAGTGTATAGATAGAAGTTGTTAACATGGAGACAAACCATCATTGGTAAGGGAAAGACATGGGGAATAATTTAGAGCGGTTTCGGATAATGGATAAAAATGGCAAGTCGCTAACTAAATATGGATGGAGTTTAAAATGGTAATGATGATGGGTTACAATATACATAAGGGATGGTAGTGGTAATAATGTTATGAAATGACCAAATCCAAGCTATGAAGATTTTTGGCATGTCAAATAAATGTGGCTTCTTGAAAAATGAGGATAGAATAGGAGGAAAAGAAAGGAAAAATGAATATGGCAACATATGGTATGGTTAAGATTTGACAGTTGCCATGTATGACTAGATGAATTCTTCCACCCCAACTTAGCATGTGGCTCATCCACGGGACACGTCACCATTTATTAATTAAATAGAAGATATAAAATAAAATAACAAAAAGAAAATAGAAATAGGAAATATACCAATACCAAACCATCATGTGTACAGAGATGACATGGAGGCACATGCACGAGGAAATGGCAGATGAAAGAAGGAACCAATCAATTCACATGGTGCAGACACGGAGATGCCAACAGAGTAATGAGAGAGCTGAGAGTAATTCCATGTATAGGAATGATGAAAAGGAGGAAACACATCATGAAAAACTACAGCGCAAGTGGATGGGTATGGAGAATAGTGTACTTCCATCGCCATAGTGCCATATGGAAAAAGAAGGCCAAAAGTGAGCAAGGCCAACCAAGTAGACAGAGCAGGAGATCAATGACGGAGGAAGTACAACCAAAAATGACAGAGTAGCCAGTAGGAAAAAGCCCTTGAAATGTACCAACATGTAGCACACCAAGAAGTAGATGAAAGAGCTGACCCAAAGCTCCTATCCAAAAAATGATAGGAGCCGAGTTCCCAAACGACGAGGAAAAATAAATCTCACAGAAGGATGAGGTACCTAGAGAAAAGAAAAACTAGTGGCCTGAACCAACAAAGAATGAAAAACCTTCCTTGTGCATACCAAAGATGAAAGAAAAACAAGGGCTATGGATTTTAGAGAGAAGCTCCTGTCAGGATATTGTTGTTTTGGTTTTTCTTATTTATTTTTAATCGCGATGATAAGCCACAAGTATCCTAGTTTTCGTCCTATCACCGCCTAGAAGTGCCGAGAACCCAATTTTCACTTCTAAGATTTAATAAGTAGTTAACGCCTACCAAAAACCGGTTTTCAAACATTAACTGGCCAACAATGCCCGAGGGTTTTCATTGTTGGATAATTGATTTTTTTTGACATTTTGAAAAGAACTTGAAAGGTATTGAGAGAGGCCATAGAAACCCTATCAAGTAGATGAAGTTCCTTAGGCAGATTCAAAACAAACTCTTCCTTGGAGAGAGGCTTCTTGTACAACTTTAACTGGTGACCTTTGATGACTAAATCCATGTGATCAGAGTCCACTGTGTAGAGCTTGACGGACCCATTGTCATAGACCACCTCAATTTCATAGGGCCTGAGCCACCAGGTGTGGAACTTTCCCTTAAAATCCTAAAAAATGGGAATCATACAAGAGTGTCCAATCACCTGGTTATAAATGACCTTTTTCGAATGAAACAATCATGCTAGAGAGCATGCTGGTTCTAGATGATCTCTACATGGAAGAGCACTTGTTGGAAAAGTTCATCTAATGAGTGGAGTTGTGCAATTCATTCTTTCTATGCATCTGACAAGTTCATACCCAGCTGGAGTGTGGTATGAAGAGTTTTTACCTCAAATTCAATAGGGAGAACAACCCTCTTACCATAGACAAGCTCGTAAGGTGTCAAACCAATGGTGGTTGTCCATGTAGTGTGGTAGGCCCACACAATTTCAGGAAGTCGTACAACCCGATCCTTCTTGTGGAGAGCAATTGTCTTGGTAAGAATGTTCTTGAGTTCTCGGTTGGTGACTTCGACTTGGCCATTAGCCCGTGGATGGTAAGGTGAAGACTTGCGATGCCGAATCTCATATTCATGAACCAAAGCAGAAATGAGGTCAGATGTGAATTGTGGACCCTGATCTGTAACTATCTCATGTGGAACACCAAATTGGGTAAAAATATCATAATAGAGGAATTCAGCTCCCTTGGTGTCCCTAGCATGCTTTAAAGAAACAACTTCAACCCATTTTGTTACATAATTTGTACACACAAAGATATATTCCTTGTTTTGAGATGGCGGGTTGACAGGTTCAACAAAATCAAGCCCCCATTTTTCAAAAGGCTCAATGGACAATTGAGGATGCAGAGGCATTTCATCTAAGTGCATGGGGCAGCCCATACACTGACATTTGTCACAGTGTAGAACATAGCGCTTACAATATTTGTGGAGTGTGGGCCAATAGTAGCATGTAGTTAAGATCTTCTTAGCAGTCCTCTAAGTGGAAAATGTCCTCTATAGGGTTCTGTATGGCATGTGTGAAGTATGTCGAAGACATCATCCTCGGGCACACATCAGTGCATGATATTATCAAGGCTACGACTAAAGAGCAATCCATTGATCCATGTGTAATCACTGCTAATTCCAACCAACTTTCAGTGTTCCCTTAAAGAGAAATGAGGTGAGAACTTGCAAGTGACCAAGTAGTTTTCCATGTCAGTGTACCACAGAATCTTTGCTAATATGGCAAAGAGATGTTCATCTGGAAAGGAATCATCAATTGGAACTGGTTCATCATCTCTCTGTTGTAACCTAGACAAAAAAAATTGCAACCACATTCACACAACCAGGCTTATCAAGTATAGTGATGTCAAATTCTTGGAGCAATAGTAACCATAATAACTCTACCGGTTACAACAAGTTTATTCATTAGAAATCGAATTGCAGAATGATTAGTATGAAAAAATACTTTATATCTGATAATATAATGATGGAACTTATTAATTGCATAAACAACAACTAAGAACTCCTTTTCGATTACCGTATAATTTACCTCAACCCTTGTGAAATTCTTGCTGATGTAGTAAATGGATTAGAAGATATTATCTTCCTTATGTCCAAGGATGACTCCCATGGAACAATCTGAGGCATCAGTGTGGATATGAAGAGGTAGTTCCCAGTTCAGACCTCTGAGGATTGGTGTGGTGACAAGCTTGTTCTTGATGGTCTCAAAAGCTTCTTGACATTCCAGTGTCTAGGAGAAAATGACATCTTTCACTAGCAAAGAAAACAAGGGGGAGGAAATTTTACTAAAATTTTGGATAAACCTCCTATAGTACCCTACATGGCCTAGAAAAATACACACATCCTTTTGACTAGTGAGTGTAGGCAAGTCCTAAATAATCTGTATCTTTTTGGGATCAACTTGAAAACCCTTAGTAGAAATATAATGATCAATTATTATCGCTTCTGTCATAAGCATATGGCATTTTCATGACTCAATGATAAATTAGTTTCTATACAAGCCTAAGTACCTTGTCTAAATTTGTTTTAGCCTCTTCATAAGTATTACCATGGACGGTAAAATCATCCATATACACCTCAACACAATCATTTACAAGATCCACAAAAATTCTCAAAACTTCCCTTTGAAAAGTGGAAAAGGCATTGCATAAACCAAATGGAAAAATGTTGTAGGAAAAAGTACCCCAAGGACAAGTGAAAGTAGTTTTGTCTTGATCCTCAGGAACTATGTGAATCTGGTTGTAGCCGCTAAACCCATCTAGAAAAGAGAAAAACTTCTTACTTGCAAGAGTTTCCAACACTTGATCAATAAATGGTAATGGAAAGTGATCCTTTTTAGTAGCTTTATTTAGTGCTCTATAATCAACAAAAATTCTCCACTTACCATTTTTCTTGGAAACCACAACTAGAGGAGAGACCCACTGACTATCTGAAATAGGTATATAAACCCAACATTTAACAATTTTTGTAACTCCTCTTTAAATATTTCATGCAAGCTGGGGTTGAGCTGTTGATGCGGTTTCCTAATTGGATGACTACCTTCTTCAATGTACATATGGTGGGTGTAGGTGTCAGGATGAATTCCACGCATGTCTTGGTATTCCTGAGAAAATGCATCTTTATTTTTTCTAAGCATGGCAATAAGGTCTTAGATTTGTTTAGTGGTTAATTGTGGATTAATATTAAGTGTGTGATTAGGAAAAATTTCCATAGATTCTAATTGTGTTGGTGAATTAATGGCTAGTACTTGGGAAGTGGATGCCATGTCACTAGAATTCCTAGAAGATAAAAATGAACTATACAAACAATTATAAGGTAGAAATAGATGCAATGTGACAAAATGTTGAATAGACTATGAGCTGCCTACCAATGGAAAGTTTCCAAAAGGACATTGAGTGTTTACACCTGAATGGAGAACCATGCTTTCAAAAATTTCATTAAATGTATACCTGTTCTGAAGGAAATTAATAAGAATACTATCTTCAGTGGGTTCTTCAATATCTAATGCTTGATCAAATGTTAAGATTGGCAATGATTCGTCTAAGTCATTATCAACCCAAACTGGATCCTCTGTCTCCAACAAGGGTTGCGCCGGAGGGTATAGAGTCAAATGTTTCATGTTCTCACCATTAGAAATGACCATGTTTCCCAATTGACAATTGATGAATGCATCTATAGCCTCCAACCAAGGTCGTCTGAAAATCAAGGGGTATCCCCTAGCTTAATCTTTGGCTACAAAATCACAAAGTCAGTTGGGTATTCCCATGAATCAATAGAAAGGACTACATCTTCAATCAGACCCTCTGGTTTAACTAGAGATCGATCTGCCATTTGAAGAACTATGGGAGTAGGTCTAAGTCCCTCTAGTGACAATATTTCCTTTGTTTCATTTGTCATAACAATAATTGCAGCACCCAAATCAACAAGGGTATTAGGAATACTTACTTTACTAATAGATACCTTAATGGCAGGGCTCCCTAGATCTGAGTACATTAGAATGGTTATGTTCCCAAGAATAAGGTCTACCAATTGTCCCATAACTTGGATGGTCTTCGGGTCTTGCTTCTTCTTTTTCTTTTGAGTACATAAATCTTGAACTATTTTTGTATAAATGGGAATGTCCTTGATAGCCTGCAACAAAGGAATCTTGATATTAACATTGTGTAACTCATTAACAAAATCAAACTCAGGTTGAGAGACTTCCCTTTGTATTGGTTCAGACTAAAATCATTCGGGAAAGGGGGGTCCTTTGACTGGATGTACTTCATAGTCCTCATTGATTTCTGTAATGGTGGGCCCCTGAAGAGCCTTTCCTGATCTTAATTGAACTCCATCTAATTCTACTGTATTTATAGGATAAGTGGAGTAACTTGTTGCCTCATTATTATATACCGGTTATGTGGCCTTATTGTTGGGATTTGGGTTCGGTTGGGCTAGCATTGGTGTAGGCTTTAGTGGTTGTGTTGGATTTGTTGGATGAGTAGATGATGATGGTATAGCTGGAAGGAATTTCTATGACTAATGGTATGGGTTGATCATGGGAGGACATGGAAATTGCGGTTGTGATAGGTATGGTTGTTGGTACAGTGAAGGCTGTGGTGATTTTAGCCTCCAAGCCTGTTGCCACAGTTGTGAAGCATATTGATATTGTGTCATCCATTGAAGGTATGGCGAGGGTTTTTTCCAACCCCCATGCCATCCATGTTGATTAGAAAAATAATTAGGTTGGCTAGGTCTCGAAGCAAGATAATAATTCATCATTCTAGGGTACATTACTTGAGGTGGAAAAGAACACCTAGGGGTGATGTAGTAGATAGGTTCCTTAGAATATTCCATATCAGGCAACTTACAGGAAGAGGCCTTAAGGTAGAACTTCTATTGACTTCTTCTAAGTATGAAATGTTTGTCCTATTATATGGGCAATCCTCACTACCATGTTTCTTGTGACAAGTCAAACAAAACACAACCAAGGCCTTTTTGGCTCCCTCTTGCTTCCTATGGGTATAAAGAGTGTCTATCTATTTACCCATATGATTTAATAAATAAGTTTTAAGATCCTCAAGTAAATTTCCTATTTCACGCTTCGTTATACCTATTGCATTACCTAGAGCATAAGGCTTACTTGGATAGTTCCTTCCCGAACGTTGAGACCTTGAATAATTCCTGCAAATATCACAAATGTCATCAAATTCCATTTTTGAAATGTTCCCTTTACCTATTAAATTTAATGCTTCCATAGTATCATCTCTTATGCCTCTAAGAAATAACATTTAAATAGCATCGTCATTTAGCCTCTGTTGGAAAGATCGTTAAAGACTGAACATGAAGCATTTGAGGTAGTCCTCGACAGACTCATCTTCCTTTTGTGTCATACAAAGTATTTCATCCCAAACCTCCTTTGTTTTGCAATACTCTTGGTACTTGATCAGGAATAACTCCTTCATGACTTCCCATGTCTTGATATTTCTGAGGTTCATGAACCAACACTGATTTGTTTTAAGGATCTATGACGATTGCTTAAAGAATGCAAAACTTATAATGATTGATTAAACTTAAACATCATAAAAAAATGCTTAGCAACATAACATAACATTGATGATGAACTGAAAGAAAGCGAGAAAAGAAAGAAGAGATCAAACACAATTGATAATGGAGTTCACCAAAAGGCTACATCTCTGGACCCCTCTCCAACGGAGTGATCGATCTGATTATGCTCCAAAAAAATAGTTTACAATTGGTTCAAGACTATCTCCTTCAAGCACAGTGGCATAACGTTCCTCTGGTGTGTAGAAATGTCTTCATTGTCTCCTGAGCATTCCCTCCTTCTCATCACCTAGACTTGAAAAATCAAAGCCTACTACCCCCCTTTTATACATAAAATAAGCCTAAAAAGGCTTAACCATTTCAATAAATGAATAACCTCCCATATCCTAAGCTCCTAGGTCATTTACAACTTAATTCATCCTTATAGACCCTTTTTTGGTTTAATTTGTTTGGTGGGTTTTTGGCCACATAGGCCATTTTGTTTAGGTTCGGTCTCAAGTTACACAACAAAATCTCAGGGGCTCATATATGTTTACAAAGATATTGGTGGTCTAATGGTGGCTTAGTATTTTGGTGGCTAGTAGGTCAGCAGTTCGACCCCCATCAGCCACATTTTCTCCCCCATACCAAATATTTAATAAGACAAAACAAAACCGCAACGATTTATAAATAAAGACAAGCACGCGAGCAGAACGATGCATGCCGAGAATAGTGGATGAGAGGTTAGGGGTTCAAGCCCCTTTAAAAAAAAATTATTGAACCCACCATAGGAACTGCCAACCGGATGCCATGTAGCACCTCCTAATAGGGCCACATGGCATCCACTGATTTGTTCTTGAAGACACGTCAGTGCTGACGAAGCTCTTCTATATGCTGACAAAGTTGCCACCTGCGCTGCCACGTAGATGTTGACTAGATGTACGAAATGACACACGTCAATCTCTGGTTGGCCCAACTCATCATTTGTACTATACAGAAGGGTGTGTTAGCATGCTGACATCATCATCTATACCACCTTGGCCCACTTGGTCAACCCAACTTTGACTGCGATATCTCAAGCGTGCAATCTCAGATTTCAATGAAATGAACGTCTTTGGGTTCGTCTTGTCGAGCTCTTTGTTTTGATGCCACTTTCATCAATTTCTAAGACAGTCATTTTTTTCACTTCCTGGACGACTTTGGTGCTAGTTTGACTAGCCCTAACTTGAGCAGACAAACTCCTTTTTGCTTTGTTCAAGTTGCATTGGATTAAGGATTCCGAGCTCTTTCTGATGGTGTTGAATTCTAGAGCACTGGAGACACTTCAAATTTCATTGAAAAAATATCCCCCGGATTAGTCCTCCCCACTGGAGAGCTTTTGGACCTCTGAAAGCTTGATTACTCATAAAGTAAGTGAGGGTAAAGTTCCCTCACTCTACCAATCTCCATCCATCTTGCCTTGCTTGGATGCATCCCATTCAATCCCACTCTGAGGTATTCAACTAATCCTCTTCGTGAAGTCCTGACATTCCTGTCGAGAATGACATCCTCTGGAAACTCTGACATGTACTTTGGAAAAAGATCATCAACTAATGGAAACTAAATGTTTGTGTCTTCATCCAGTATCATTGGAGGCTCATACAACTTCATATTCTCAACATTGACAACCGAATAGATGTGCATGTATGGAGGAAGATTAAGGCGGAAGGAATTGGTACCAATCTTTTCAAGGATCTCAAAAGGACCATACCTGATTGGCTTAAGCTTTCTACCTTCACCTTGTATCCTTTCCTTGCTTATATGTAACCAAACTAGGTCTCCAACCTAAAAATAGTGATCACTGTAGTGCTTATCATGGTGAGCCTTGTATTTTTCTTGGCTCTACTCCAACTGTGCTTCCACTTCCTGATGGACTGCTTGGAATTTCTGGATGAACTTCAAAGCCCTCTCTGCATCATGGCGTCCATCTTCAACATCATCTTTCCCAAAAGAAAAATCCATCGATGTCATGCACATAACCAAAGCATGTTTCAAAAGGAGACCTATTTGTAGAAGAGTGTACTGCATGGTTGTAGGAATGTTGCACACAATGAAGACTCTCATCCCAAAGCTTAGGATGTTTGCTGCAATAACCTCTGAGCAAATGCACAATTGTCTTGTTTACTACCTCTGTCTGTCTGTCGGTCTGCGGATGGAAGGTTGTAATCTTCTTCAGTCTAGTGTCCATGAGTCCCCACAAAGCTGACCAAAATTCCCCTAGGAATCGAGAATCTCAATCCGATACAATAGAAGTAGGTAACCCAAAATGAACCCATACAAATTGGAAGTACATCTGAGCTATCAGTTTAGCAGTGACTTGTTTCTTACAAGGCATTAAATACACATTTTGCTGAACCGATCAACTACTACATACAAATAATCATGTCCCTTCCTAGGCATATGTAACCCCCCAGCAAAATCCATTGAAACACTTTCCCATGGATGGGAAGGTACAAGTAGAGGCATGTACAACCCCAATTTCCTATTGCTAGGTTTACTAGTTGCACACATGACACAACCTCTAATATACTTGGATATAGTTTCCTGCATACGATGCCAATAACAATATTTATATAGTTGAGTTAATGTTTTTCTTACCCCAAAGTGTCTTGCAATCAATGAGGCATGTGCTTCTCTAATAACCTGTGCTTGTTCATCCCTTGGAACACATAACTTTCCCAAGTGATATAACAGCTTATCCTGCACATAATAATATTTCTCTTCTACATGTTTACCTTGGATCAAAGCTGCATAGATATCCTTAAAGTTCTCATCATTAACATATTGTTCCTGAAAACTTTCATGAACCAAAGAACTATGCTGAAGGATTACCAAAGCATTCATAATAAGAGGCATAGAAATAAAATTTGCTACTTTGTTATGGGTACCTTTCTTATACTTAATTACCAAATGAAACTGTTGCAAAAAACCCATCCACCGAAAGTGCCTATTTTGTTGCAATTTAGACTGTGAGTGTAAATATTGAAGTGGTTGGTGATCAGTGTGGATTACAATTTCTTTTAACACTCTGAACTAAAGCATATAGTTCCTTATCATAAGTGGGATAGTTACTGCTCCTGAAAAAGTTTCAAAGTGGTAGCAGACTAGTTTACCTCCTTGCATGAGAACGACTCCCATGGAAAATCCACTCCCATTTGTCTCAATCTCAAATGGCTAGTGTAGATCTGGTAAAGCCAGAACTAGTGCGGTGCTCAACTTTTCCTTCATAGTGTCAAAATCCTTCTACTGTGGACCTCCCCATTGAAAAGTTTCCTTTGAACTGGTTAATGCATGCAATGGTGAAGCAATATAAGAGAAGTTTGCAATGAACTTCCTCTAGTATTGAGTTGGACCTAAGAAACTTCTGACTTTTGTGATTGTACTTGGCTTAGGCCAATTTACAATAGCTTCGACCTTCACAGGGTCTACTTTTTATTGACCACCTCCTCCGACATAGCCTAAGTACACTAAGGATGTCTTAGAAAATTCACATTTAGACATCTTTACATAGAGTTTTTATTTTCTCAAAACATCAAGAACTCTCTTTACACGACTTACATGATCTTCCCAAGTTCGACTGAATACAAGGATATCATCTAGATAGACTATGAAAAAATCATCAATAAAAGGACGAAAGTCATCATTCATGACTCTCATAAAGGTAGCTGGTGCATTACAAAGCCCAAAGGGCATAACCAACCACTCAAACAGTCCCTGTTTTGTCTTAAATGCAGTCTTCCAAATGCCATCTTCTGTAATTCTTATATGATGATAACCACTTCACAAATATAGCTTAGTGAAATAAACTTCATGCTTTAACTGATCAAGTAAATCATCAATTATGGGAAGAGGATACCTGTTCTTTACCGTTATCTTGTTCAAGGCTCTATAGTTGATGCACATTCTCCAAGTTCCATCTTTCTTTGGAACCAACACAATTGGAGAACGACAAGGAGATGTACTAGGATGGATGACTCCTTTCTCAACCAACTCTTGAACCTGCTTTTTAATTTCCTCATTCTGCATAATAGATAAATGGTACATGTTGATGTTAGGCAATGGAACATCCTATTGTAACTAGATTTCATGTTGTATCTCTCTCTTGGGTGACAACCCCTTCGGTTCCTGATACAAGTCATCGTAAGCGGAAATAATTTTGACCATTTCAACCTTATGTTTTGGATCACACCCCTTGAATGCCTCATATTTATCATCTTCTTTAGATTTTACAAGCGTTAAGACAAAGTTCTTAGTTGAGTTGACCAATATTTTCATTTGACCAGCATTGAGTAGTGTAAGATTAGTCTTCACCTTATGTGCTCGTACAATTTATTCTACCCCATCTTTAAAAAGATGGTACTTGTTATCCCCCCTATAAAATATTTCTTTTCTGTCATATAGATAAGGAATCCCTAACACAAGCCCACAAATATCCAAAGGAACTATATCTACCTCTACCTCATCAACAAAGTTTGCAATGATAGCAAATCTCAATTTACATTGTTTTGTTACCTGTAGTTGAGCATCATTGCAAACCCATCCAAGTGGATATGGATTTGGATGAGGTGTTGTATCCAAATTGATTTTCTTTACCACTTCTTCAGATATTAAGTTGACTTGAGAACCTGTATCAAGAAATGTATCAACCTTAGTGTGCATCATTACAACACGAATGTGAAACAATTCATTTCTTTACTTATCAACCTTAGGAGAAGGTTCTTTACTTGTACTTGCACTTGCATTGGAAAAAATTGTATTAGAAGAAATAGATATACCTTTCCCTTTACCTTGGATCCTGGCAACAACAATCTTTATCTCATCTCCGGAATCAGATCCAAGATCCTGTTGAATCACTGCAACAGGTTTTTACTTGCCTTTATTGCCTCCAAATATTTTTGGCCTTAGTTTTCGATGTAGCTTCCATCACTTTGAATCATCATGCCCCTGTTTCTTGCAATGGGATCATGTGGGTTTATCACCCTCTTTCTTAATTGTAGTTTTCTTCTTCCCTTTTCCTTTATCTTTGTCTTTACCCTTAGACTTACCCCCGGACTTAGATGGCTTCTTGGAAAAATTATCACTGAAAGTGTTCTTACCCCTTGACTCTAAATGAGTAGCTTGGATAGACACCTCGTCCAAATTATTAGGACTCAACATTAGAATAGTGTGCCTTAGGTAAGAATGCAAACCACCTATGTACTTAACTAATGTATCTTGAGTATACAAGGGAACATTTAAAGCAATAGCCTATTTTCTGAACTCATGAGTGTAATCTTGGATAGATTGCCCCATACCTTGCCTAAAGGTCTACCAATTCATGGTTAATTGTTGCATGTAACCTAAAGGGTAGAATTGTTTCTTAAGGGAAGCAACAAATTCCATCCAAGACATACTAACATGACCATGGTGAGCAATTTCTTCCCGAGTCTTACTCTCCCACCAAGTGAGAGTTGAACCTCCCAACTGGAGAGTGGCTAACTAGATTCTAGAAGCATCTTCTACTAGGCCTTGTATCCTATAGTACACTTCTACTTGTTGGACCCAATCATCTAACTTTTTAGCATTTAACTCCCCACAGTACTTAGGCAACTCAAATTTTACATCCAGTTTAATAACAGGCTTAGACTTGCTCTTAAATGAGTTTACAGTAGTAGAAGGAGGAGGAGAAGGGGGAGAACAAGAAGAGGGAGAAGATGGAGCAGAAGGAATTTGTTGAGTTTTCTCCTCTTTGTCTTTCTGATCATCCTACTTGTGCTTCGAAGAACATCCCTTTTCACACTTCTTCTTATCTACATAAAGTTCTTCCACCATCGCCTTCATGTCTAGAAAAACCTTCTAGAAACCCTTCTCATCAAGCTCCAAACTTTGTCCACCACCTGTTTCTTCCATCTGTGATGGTGAATCAGCTCTACGTTTTCTGATCTTAGGATTATATTCTTCAAGCTTACCTTCACCTTGTCCAATCTTGGATCTCGTTAGCATTCACTTTTGCAATACTAGTCACACAAAGCTCTAATACCAAACTTGATTTGTTTTAAGGATCTATGATGATTGCTTAAAGAATGTGAAACTTATAACGATCGATTAAACTTAAACATCATAACAAAATGCTTAACAACATAACATAAAATCAATGATGAACTGAAAGAAAGAGAGAAAAGAAAGAAGGTATCAAACATAATTGATAACGAAGTTCTCCAAAAGGATACGTCTCCAGGCCCCTCTCCAACGGAGTGACTGATCTGATTATGCTCCAAAAAATTTGTTTACAATTGCTTCAAGACTATCTCCTTCAAGCACAATAGAATAACGTTCCTCCGGTGTGCAAAAATGTCTTCAGTGTCTTCTAAGCATTCCCTCCTTCTCATCAGCTGGACTTGAAAAATCAAAAGCCTACTACCCCCCTTTTATACATAAAATAAGCCTAAAAAGTCTTAACCATTTCAATAAATGAATAACCTCCCATATCCTAAGCTCCTAGGTCATTTACAACTTAATTTTTCCTTATAGACCCTCTTTTGGTTTAATTTGTTTGGTGGGTTTTTGGCCACATAGGCCATTTTGCTTAGGCTCGGCCTCAAGTTACACAACAAAATATCAAGGGCTCATATATGTTTACAAAGATATCGGTGGTCTAACAATGGCTTAGTATTTTTGTGGCCAGTGGGTCGGCGGTTCGACCCCTGCCGACCATATTTTCTCCCCCATACCAAATCTTTAGTAAGACAAAACAAAATTGCAGCCATTTATAAATAAAGACAAGCACGCAGGAAGAAGGGTGCATGTTGAGAATAGTGGAGGAGAGGTTAGGGGTTCGAGCCCCTTAACAAAATTTTGTTGAACCCGCCAGAGGAGCTGCCAACCAGGTGCCACGTGGTGCCTCCTGATAAGGCCACATGGCATCTATTGATTCACTGTTGAAGACACGTCAGTGCTACAAAGATCTTTTGTACACTGACAAAGTTTCCATGTAGATGCTGACTAGATGTACGAAATGACACACGTTGATCTTTGGTTGGCCCAACTCATCATCCATACAGTACAAAAGGGTGTATCAGCATGTTGACGTCATCGTCCATACCACATTCGCCCACTTGGTCAATCTAACTTTGACTGGTGATATCTCGGGCATGCGATCTTGGATTTTGAAAAAATGAATATCGTTGGGTTCGTCTCTTTGAGCTCTTCGTTTTGACGTCGCTTTTGTCAATTTTTGAGATGATCATTTTTTTGCTTCTAGGACAACCCCTAGTGCCAGTTTGACCCAAAGTTTGAATAACCCTAACTTGAGCAAACAAAGTCCTTTTTGCTCTGTTCAAGTTGCATTGGATTAAGGATTCCAAGCTCTTTCTAATGGTGTTGATTTCTGTAGCATTAGAGGCACTTCAAATTTCACTGAAAAAGTATCCCCCAGATCAAACACAATGTTGCATCTTTCAATGTGGCTGGAAAAAATTTAAGCTTTTGTGCATCACTTTGGTAATCATAGCTGTGGCTCAACACATCAAATTCAAACAAAAACATGTCATGATCCTCAATCAAAAGACCATGAAAGATAGGCAAAGCGGAATGAGGAATGTTCTTCATAGGGGCATCTTCTTCGGGATGTGTAATTGGAAACTCAAAGTGAACTGGATTGTTGTTGGACAATGCCCTATTGTTGTTGTTGATGATGATGTTGTTTTTGTTATTATTGTTGTTATTGTTGTTGTTGTTGGGGTCCATGATATCTCGTTCCCAAGGGGTAAAGTAGGTTCTAAATGGCTCTTGGGTTTCTAAGAATGGACCAACTTCTGGCCCGTAAGATTCCCGAAAGAACTTCTCAACCTTTCTTCATAATATTTCAAAAGAACTTGGACGAGTGCCTGTAGGTGTCTCAACAGTAGTAGAATCTATGGCACACTTCTCGATATCAGGTTTGGGTAACTATATTGATTGCAATTTAGCTTTCAATTTCTCTTGAGTTGAGCTAATTCCTTCAACAGATGGCTTTGACCTATTTTATAATTATTTGGATTGTGTTCCCTCAATGGATTTTTTTAATTTAGATTTCTTAGGTTGTGAACTACTTCCCTTTCCTTTTCTAATGAATCTTCCTCTACTATCCCTACTACGATTCATGCACCTAAATGACTTACAACAACACAAATCAGGAGTATTAACCTTAACAAGGTCGACAATTGTATAGGCTTTCCTCTTGATGTATTGGTCCTAACTTAGCTTGTTATGATTTCAAGCCTTTAATATCTTTCCCTGGCAACGATGCCAAAATGATTGGATTAAACTGTGGCTGATAATTTGTGCCTGACTATCCTTGTAATTCTATTTTGAATGGTTTGAGATGAATCTTTGGGAATTGTGCAAGTTCCTCAGTTTACTCCTCAATGTCAATCCAGGAGCGTAGGCTTGTGAAAGATATTGGGGCTATCTGCCTAAGGGTTGAACCTAGAAATCCAAGTGGGGATGGATGCAACTACAAGAAAATTGCATTTGTTTAGAAATCTGGTTTTTAGACCTCTAGTCACTTGTGTGATAAGAACTCTAGCTGAACAGTTTACAACGAAAGCATATTAACACTCACTAATAAAACAAAAGTAATAATTCTTACTGACATTAAACTACCAGAAGTAGCTAAATGATAAAATGTAAAAGTACTAAATAAAGCTCACACCTATTAATAATCATTCCAATTAACACTTGTCTAGAATAATTTGGTAAACTAATTTATATAGAATAGTGAATGTATTGATTAAATTTGATTGCAAAGTGAGTTGATAAATCAAATACACCTATAGCACGGGATGAACACATCAATCGCCAATATATCGAATAGTAATTAATGTTATACTAAATAACACAATGATAAAAGATCAAAGCAAATTTAAAACTTAGAAAAATATCATTAACACACAACACACAGATGCTACAACTAGTCATTGGGTGATCGAGGAAGTGGGCCTTGCCTTCTCCAATTTCCAATGAAGAAACAAAAGCTTACTTTACTCTACTCAATGCTTATGCAAAAAAAAATTCAAATTCCAATCTTCCTTTAATCAAAGCAACAACTTATAGATATATTATTGATTACTAACTCAAGTCTTAGCATACATATACATAGAGATCATATGTCGTTGAGTTCTACAAAAGACTATCCAAAATGGTATATGATTGTTTGGGTTGTTATGGCTTGTGGCCAACAACCTTTAAAGGCTTCTTAATAATAGATTTGCAATTTTAACATTGTTCCAAAAAAAAAACAACTTTAGACCGAACTCTAATCACAAGTGACTCATGACTCATAAAATGGGTCTTGTCCTCATTCCACTGCTACTCCGATTTCTCCCACGCAACATCCACTTAATCATCCCATAGTTTTGATATATTCTCAAGCTTCTATATTCTCTTTGCATTTTATTAAATACCCCTACTCATTAACAAATAGTGACAGGAACTACAAGGGATTCTATAGGAACAATGAGGTAAAAAGGTAAACAAAAGGGGTAAAAATAAAGACACTTTTATCCCTCATCAAATACCATACACCATCCATGCACCATCATGCTCATGTTGCCAACAAATTTGAGTTTAGAAAACTTATCCAATATAGTAATGGATGTTATGCACTAGGGTATATAAGACCATGGTGAAAATGTATCTAATGCATGGATTGACTCAAAAAGAAAAGATCACCTACGAGCATATATTTTTGGACATCATGATATAAAATTCTATGACATTACTGTGGAAATATACTACAAGGACTATGGAAAATGTATATTAATAAAAAATACACACAAGAAAGAATGTATAATGATGCAAAGACAAACATGATCTTGCCCCTAGTCAAGCTAGAAACTAATTGATTGATAGATGATGATGATGGCCATGTTGTTGATTTGGGAAGGAAATATCCTAAAAACAATATGAGGATTGGGAAAGACATATCCTAATGATGATAATGTAACTAAAATGTATCAAGGTTTACACCAAGGATGAGAATAAAACTAAGGGATATTTTGGATGATGCTCTAGGTTTCATAACAAAATTACATGGATTAGGACTTTTTCATTTGGATGGATTGTTTTTGGGGTTATAGGGATATTAGACAAGTGGATTGGACTCTTAGAATTGATGAAAAGGGAGAACCAAGTCTAGTGATAATGATGAAAGGATAATGGATTGATTAGGTAGAGTATGGGAGGATGATTAGGTGGGGGATAGGAGAAATGAGGATTATAGGATGGAGGATTTAAGATGCAATCTATAAGGACTATTTATTATAGGAATAATATGTTTTCTCTAAGATATGTGATTGGATAGTGCTATGTAGGAAACAACATGACCATAGGTAATGTGTGCCCAAAGGATTGACATGTAAAGAGTTTACCAAAGCATATTTTAATTTTTTTCCTCAATCCTCATCAAGATCAATGCGAGAGAAAGATGAATGCAAATGATATGGGATGAATAGGTAGTAAGGCCATGATAAAATATGTGATGGATGCGATAACTTGGTCCCAAGTGTAATGATACCAAAAGATAATAGATCTTACACATGATGCCTATTTGTTAGGTTTTCATCATGGTATTTGTCCAAAGTACCATAAAAATTGTTTTCACTATTGGCTGAATTATTTCTCTTTAATTTTTTCTTTTCATCATGGTGACTACCCCAAGGTGCCATAGAAATTGTTTTCACTAGAGGGTAATTTTCTCGACTATTTTTTATTTTTTATTTTTTATTTTTTTGGTATTTTTTTAATGGTATTAATATTGAGATGATCATTTACTATTTTGGTCCACTTTATGGTACCTATGTAGATACTAGTGTCGTGATATACTAGTATTTCCCCATACAAAGGAGTTTTCTTGTTAGGATTATGTTTCTTGTATATAATCCATATATTTTATCATGATTGTTGTTGATACTAGAGTTGGACTTATCCAAACAAACACATAATGATAAAGTGACATGTTAGAGTTATCGTGATAAAATGTTACTACCAAGATATGGTAGATTTGTGAGGTAGGAATTTTGGAATTTAAGTGAGATGTTGGATTGTGATGAGGGGTGGTAGACACTGATGGATTATTTAGTATTTTGGATGTAGGATTTTTTATTTTCCAAATTTGGGACGATGAATGATTTAGTTTATATTTTGGATTATGATTGGGTTTAGAACCAACAATTTTATATGTATTACACGATGGGATTGATGATTGTTTTAAAGGAGGTGGACACTTGTTATATGTAGGAGACCCCTTTTCTTGTGACTTAATATTTTGATTGATTATTGAATTTGGATCCTTTGCTTTACTTGATCTAGTTTACTTCACTGGTACAATTTGGTAGATACATTCAACTAGGTGACTAAAAATTTTAGTCACAACAACTAAAAATGACTAAATTCTACTCATTTTTTGCAACTCAGCTATAAATGAGTAAATAAATGACCAATTTGGTCATTGACTAAAAAGTTATTTAGTCACAGAAATAAAAATGACTAAATAGTTAGTCATCAAATCCAAAGTAGACAAAATTAAAAAAAAAACAATTCGGCCAATTATTGGCATGATGTATTCATGCACGTGATTATTCACGTTCATTGCAAATTCATTCATCTCACTTGATCTCACTTCATTCGTTCATTGTAGACCTCACTTCATTTGTTAGCCTGGCTTGAGGCATTTTGATTAGTTATAGCAGCTACTTGTATGGGTGATAAGGATTTGAAGAGGACTTGGAGACTTCTGAAAAGGCAAGAAAGGGCAAGGAATTTAGAGTTTGTTGCAATGAATTTGAATTCACCGAGGCCCTCTGTAGTGAAATCAGATTTGGGGGCACCCTCTGCAATGAATTAAGAGGTAATTTAAAACCCTCATTACATTAAACACAAATTTGAAATGCTCATTACAATCTACTACTCGTAATAATGTTCTACTGCTCTTAATAATGTTCTTTTAAAATCTTGCCACTATTCTACTTCATAATGTGCTCAAGCTAAATATAATAAAATTTGGGTGTCAGTGCCAAATTAAAATTTTCTCAAACAATTTTGATACATTTTCACTACAAGTGCAAACTGTCCTTGTGCAAAGTAAACATGTGCTAGATTTACCCACACATCAGGCATTTGAACAAAGATATTTCCTGCTGCAACTTCTTGTACCCATGTAAAAATTTCCTTTGCAATATTGAATTGACCCCTTTCAACTAGCACAATGGCTGCCTCATTTGCAGCATAAAAATTTCCTGGTCTCTATGCCAACACTTCACAATACAGTTCTCTAGCCTTCTCAAGATGTTGTGCCTCCACCTTTGGATCCCTCCTCTCATTGTGAAAAGATGCAAAATAATTCCAATTTCCAAGTGAAACGTCAACATAAGAATTATTTGCCTCTGATTCACTTTGTGCAACTTTAATTATTTCTTTGCTTTAAGCCAGTCATCTATTTTTAGTTCTATCTTTACAGGCATAGATAAAGAATTTTATGAGTTTTTATCCACCTTAAGTGCATCCCCAATCAATTATTCACTTAGTTGGATCTCATTCCGAGCTTGAGCCATGGCAGCAAGATGTAGATATGCATCCACATAATCAGGAAACTTGAACAATATTAGCCTATATAAAAGATTTGATTTTTTAGTATCATGTAGCTTTTCAAACAACCTAGCAAGATTAAATAGTGTTGTGACTTTATCCCATGGAAACTCAAGTGAAACACCACCTTCTTCTAGTCGATGGAATAATTTCATATCCTTAAAGAGCACAGGAAATACCACAGAATTAGCATTGGGGATTTTATTTATGAATTCAATCCAAATTCCATTTCCTAATGCCTCCATAAAAGTTTGTTGAGCCAAATCTAGTTCATCATGCTCAAAATGAAGAACCCCAATGTTTTTTAACAATTGAATGAGTACTTCTTCTCTACTCTTTTTAGAAGAGACTTTGGTATCTTAAGAAAATCTAAGGCTGCACTAGGTTCTGACAATATTAATAACTCACCCATCTTGATAAATGAATGGGAATCAAGTGGATCTATGCGAGTTTCCTTTCTTAAAATTTACAATGCCTTCTCTACTAGCCCTTGCTGAGCATATATATGGCCTATAGATTTTAAGCTCTCACAGTTCTTAGGGTGGACCTCCAACAAAATTTGAGAGAGAACTCTTAAGATCTCCCAGCTTCAATTGAACCTATCCACAAAATCCTGTGGCCTCTAGCTTTCCTTGACTGATCTCATGTAGTAGCGGCTAGTGGTGTCATAATCACCTTTACTGTGATAAGATCATGCAAGATTATAATATGAATAAGAGTTCATGAGAGAGTGGTCAGTTGAAACAAGAGTTGTCTCAATCAATCGTTCCACAAGAAAATGCACCCTACAATGAAGAAAAAATGGTTTGCTAAATGATTCAATGCCATTGTAGAGTACGGGTATTAATTGAAAGGATCTATGCATCTTTTCTATTCCTTCATGAACACCACCTTTTTCACTAACTATGAGAATCCATAAGTAAAATATGCAAAAAATTGACCATAGAGATTTATGTAGAGGTAGAACATCATTTACTAATTCCTCCATAAAAGTTTGTTAAGCCAACTCTAGTTCATCATGCTCAAAATGAAGAAACCCAATGTTGTTTAACAACTGAATGGGTACTTCTTCTCTGCTCTTATTTAGAAGAGACTTTGGCATCTTAAGAGAATCTAAGGTTGCATTGGGGTCTGATGATATTAATCACTCACCCATCTTGATAAATGCATGGGCATCATGTGGATCTATGCGAGTTTCCTTTCTTAAAATTTCCAAATCCTTCTCTATCAACCCTTGCTGAGTATATATATGGCCTACAACTTTTAAGCTCTCACATTCTCAGGGTGGACCTCCAAAACATTTTCAAGATTTGAGAGAGAAATCTTAAGATCTCCTAGCTTCAATTGAACATGTCCACAAAATCTTGTGGCCTCTGGCTTTCCTTGACTGATGTCATGTAATAGTAGCTAGTGGTATCATAATCACCTTTACTTTGATAAGATCGTACAAGATGATAATATGAATGAGATTTCATGAGAGGTTGGTCAATTGAAACAAGAGCTATCTCAGTTAACTATTCCACAAGAAAATGCTGCCCTGCAGTGAAGAAAAAATGGTTTGCTAAATGATTCAATGCCATTGCAGAGTACGGGTATAATTGAAAGGTTTTACGCATCTTTTCCATTCCTTCATGAGTACTACCTTTTTCACTAATTGTGAGAATCCTACAAGTAAAAAATGCACAAAACTGACCACAGATATTTATGTAGAGCCAGAACATAATTTACTAATACCTCCATAAAAGTTTGTTGAGCCAACTCTAGTTCATCATGCTCAAAATGAAGAACCCCAATGTTGTTTAACAATTGAATGGACACTTCTCTATTCTTCTTCAAAAGAGACTTTGGTGTCTCAAGAGAATCTAAGGCTGCACTGGGGTTTAAAGATATTAATAACTCACCCATCTTGATAAATGCATGGGCATCATGTGGATCTATGTGAGTTGCCTTTCTTAAAATTTCTAAATCCTTCTTTGTCATCCCTTATTGAGCATATATATGGCCTACAACTTTTAAGCTCTTACAGTTCTCGAGGTGGACCTCCATAACCTTTTCAAAATTTGAGAGAGAACTCTTAAGATCTCCCAACTTCAATTGAACCTATCTACAAAATCCTACAACCTCTAGCTTTCCTTGACTGATGTCATGTAGTAGCAACCAGTGGTGTCATAATCACCTTTACTTTTATAAGATCGTATAAGATTATAATATGAATGATATTTCATGAGAGGGTGGTTAGTTGAAACAAGAGTTGTCTTAGTCAACTGTTCCACAAGAAAAGGCTACCCCATAGTGAAGAAAAAATGGTTTTCTAAATGATTCAATGTCATTGCACAGTACGGGTAATATTGAAAGTCTCTACGCATATTTTCCATTCCTTCATGAACACTACCTTTTTCACTAACTGTGAGAATCCTACAATTAAAAAGTGCACAAAACTTACCACAAATATTTTTCCCCATTTCAAATAGAAAAATTACCAAAAAAATGCATTTAAAACCTACAAAAAATGCAAATAAAATGATGATTTTTGTGCCAAAAAAAACCATGAGACCATAGCTTGTTGCTTACTATTATGTTTTGATAGATTTTTTCCAAGCATCCATAGCTTTTTTGAAATCACCTATTCTAGGCTTTTAGCCATAGTAGCAAGGCAGTGAACTATCTGATAAAATGCTTTTGTAGAAATGAATGAAAAATGTGGTAGCATAGAAAAGGAAATGAACTTTGGAAAAAATGCCTCAAAGAAATTTGGTCTAATGGTGATGGAATGCCATGACAAGAGAAATGTTATGGATTTTCATGGCATTCCATCACCATGAGACCACATTTCTTTGAGGCATTTTTTCAACCAGTTCACTGCCTTGTCTATGCTATTGCTTACTATTATGCTTTGATAGATTTTTTCCAAGTATCCTTAGCTTGTTCGAAAGCACTTGTTTCAGGCTTTTAGCCATAGCAACAAGGTAGTGAACTATTTGAAAAATGTGGTAGCATAGATAAGGCGGTGAAATTTTTGAAAATATGCCTCAAAGAAATGTCATCTCATGGAATGCCATGAAAAGAAAATGAAATTGACAACTACTCCTAGTTATTAGTTATGCAATGTGAAGTAATTGCATAACTGCTTAGGTTGAATTTGTAAAAACTATATTGTAATTGAAATTTTTTCATCTATCAGCATCTAGTTATTAGTTATGCAATGTGAAGTAATGCTTTGAGTTTGAAAGATGTGCATGTTGAATACCCCAGATACTGAGAGGGGGGGTTGAATCAGTATCTTCTTAAACTTATTGAAAATACACCATCCAATTACTCCAATGCATATAACAGTAAAAATGAGCAAGAGAATTAGTAGAATATAAAAGCCCACAACACATGAACACCAAGATTTTTACATGGAAAACCCAAAGTGGGAAAAACAATGGTGAGGATTAGCTCACAATATAGTATAACCGGTTATAAAATATTACAAAGGGTGACTCACTTCCAAGACTCACTTGTCAAAATGGGAGGTTCACTACCTACAAAAGATATAATAACAAAATGGCTTACAACCAGAAAATGAACTGATAAAGATACACCTAACAAGTGTTGATTCAGTTCCTTTGATGCTCAGTAAACTGACTTCACACTTCATCATCTTCACATACTTGTCTTCTTTGCACTTCTTCAACTACTACACCAATCTCAAAAACTGTCCAATATATTTATCTAATTCATCCACAAGCATCAATTAGGTTGACCTAATTAGATGCAACCCTTATTCACCAAAAATATTGATTGTCGGCTCCAAGCATGTACAAAACCTTTCCAAAAACTATAGTGCAGGAGCATCTAGATCATGTAATGCCTTCAATAGGCTAATGTGTAAAGTTTGAATTTGCAAATGTAAAAAAAAGTGCACAAGGTCATATGAGGTCACATTTAATGTATTTAGATTCATGTACTAAGTCCTTAGGTGGTCACCTAATTAGATTTTCAAAATATTGTCAAAAGGTGGGAAAAGTTGTCAAAATGTAATTATGCAAAAAAGAGCATAAATCAAGAATATTAAGAGGCATGTGGTAGTTTAGGAGGTTTGCACCAATGGAGGAGTTGAAGAATCAGTTACTAAGTTGGAAAAATTATAAAAATCATTGTAAGGCGTGGAGGAGAAGAACTCGGTATTCTTGTTACAATAAGTTTTGGAATAAAACCCCCGTTTTCTGAGATTGCAACATTCTTTCTATTATTTTCATCTTTGTATTGATTGTTAGAAATATCAAAGCTAAATTCTTGTGTGTTCATATGTAGAAAGGATTTATTTATCATTTTCAAGAGTTAGGAGGTTATATTTTTAAGAGACAAAAGAATTAGAAGCAATTCCATGTGTTCTGGGTAGCGAACTTTTCATAGTGGTTTTGAGAGTCTTTTAGGAAAGAATTCCCCATCCCACCAAATGTAGGCCTAGATATTGGTGGGATGGATTGTTTAGGATGTCTTTAGAATGTTTGGAATGTTTGTGTGTGCAGGGGTAACAATAATATGGAATAATGATGTTTCAAAGCCAAAATATGAGTTTTCCCACTTGAAAATGAAGGCTACAAACAGGGTTTTGAAGAAATAGCATGTGCATGGGCTTGGGAATGATTTCAAAGGTTTTTGCAGACACATTGAATCCTTTTTCTATTTTTTTTTGGAGTGCTTGAGGTTTGTAAGGATAATATTCATGAAACCCTCCTTATTTCTTTGGTGTTTTCACCCTATAATCAAGGGTTTGATAGAACAGTGTGATTTCAAGTTTCTCCACCCTTAAAAATAGAAGAATATTGAGTTTTTTAACATGAAAAATGACTTTTTGAAGTTTTTGGGTGACTGGGAGTTGATTTGATAGTAGCCACTTTGTAAAAAAAGCCTAATCTAGTAGCATTTTCCTGCGTACAATCAAAGGATCTAATAGTTTATTTCAAACAAATCATTGAAAGATTTTCTTATGTTGATGAGGGCAGTAAAGGGTCTCTAAATATGTCTTGGTTCTTAGAATTTGAATTTGGTTTGTGGGATTTACTTGATTAAGGGTTTGTAAACTTACAAAGGAACTTGATGAAATGACTGCTCAAAACATAGATTTTGTTAAAACAGTAAAAGGAATGGCATTAAGTGCTTTGTAACAATCAGTCTGATGGTATTATTGATGTCTCTGTGTATGGATAAGTTTTTTGACAAGATTAGATGGATTTGATGATTTGAGCAAAGATCTCTTAAAGGGCAAGTATGGTGTATGACTGCAAGTATGAGTAAACAGAGGTGTGGTTGCTTGTTCTTGTTATGTATCTGTCAAAATAATGACATTAGAGATGTATAGAGGTTTGGTAATTGGTAAGAATAATGTGTTGCCTTGGAGAATGAGCATATTGGTGATTGCTTGATGTACTATGTTGTGGTTTGCTAAGTTTGAGAACTTGATGAATTTTGTAAAGATGCTAATGAGCATGGTGAATGAAGGAATTGTTTTCAAAGGTCCTGAATTTGGGTCTTGTTTGATTTTGATCAACTTAATGATGATGATTTGGAATATGGCTTTGTTGGAGTAGAATATTGACTCGACGCCTTGAAGTTTTGTAGGATTAAAGAATCAAAGGAAGTTGTATGAGAGTTTAATGAAAAGAATAATGAATTTGTTAAATTTGATCTTCTCCTAATTGTGTTGGGACTGAAGTTTTCCTGATGAATTTGAGTTGTTGCTAGATGCTCTGCATCAAATTGGTATCAAAGCCTGAAGATGCTCTGGGAAAGTTGTTTATGATTAAGTTGTTGTTGATAGAAGGTTGAGATTGTTGTTGGTTGTAGGTACTTATCCATCTAAGCCGCATTGAGAAATTCCAAGAGACTAAGGAGAGTAAGTGAAGACACCTAGGTGAGGCAAGTTGAGTTGTGTTGTAGTTAGAACCTGATGGATTCCTGTATGAAGAAGCACTGAAGAGTTGCAACCCTAATGAAGGATACTCTACTGATGGGAGTAGTAGAAGATGAAGATGAAAGGTGATTGAGAAGGTCAAAGAAAGTGTGCAAGGATATTCATGTGTCCTTGGTTAAGCAAAGAGTTGGTGGAAAGATGAAAAGGACGGTCCTATGTCCTTTTGAAAGAGAAAATAGTTTGTGAACCTGATGAGGAAGAGTGAGAAAGGAAAAAAGGAAGAGAGAAGATCGAGATGAAGAAAAGAAACATGACAAGAGAAAGCAAAGATAAAGTGAAGAAAAATGGTGAAGACAAAGGAAAAAACAAATGAAGATGAAAAATACAAAGAACAAGGTTTTTTTTTCAAGTACAACATGCTTCCAAGGGACTTGGAAGGTTTCAGTTGGTTGGTTGTATGGTGCAGGAGCACCTAGATCATGTAATGCCTTCAATAGGATAATGCGTAAAGTTTGAATTTGTAAATGTAAAAAAAAGTGCACAAGGTCATATGAGGTCACATTTAATGCATTTAGAGTCATGTATTAAGTCCTTAGGTGGTCACCTAATTATATTTTCAAAATATGTTCAAAAGGTGGGAAAAGTTGTCAAAATGTAATTATGCAAAAAAGAGCATAAATCAATAATATTAAGAGGCGTGTGGTAGTTTAGGAGGTTTGCACCGATGGAGGAGTTGAAGAATCAATTACTAAGTTGGAAAAATATATAAAAATAATTGTAAGGCATGGAGGAGGAGAACTTGGTATTCTTGTAATAAGTTTTGGAATAAAACCCCTATTTTTTGAGATTGCAACATTCTTTCTATTATTTTCATCTTTGTATTGATAGTTAGAGATATAAAAGCTAAATTCTTGTGTGTTCATATGTAGAAAGGAGTTAGTTATCATTTCCAAGAGTTAGGAGGTTATCTTTTTAAGAGACAAAATAATTAGAAGCAATTCCATGTGTTCCGAGCAGTGAACTTTTCATAGTGGTTTTGAGAGTCTTTTAGGAAAGAATTCCCCATCCCACCAAATGTAGGCCTAGATATTGGTGGGATGGAATGTTTAGGATGTATTTAGAATGTTTGGAATGCTTGTGTGTGTAGGGGTAACAAGAATATGGTATAATTATGTTGTTTCAAATCAAAAATCTGAGTTTTCCCACTTGAAAATGAAGGCTACAAATAGGGTTTTTGAAGAAATAGCCCGTGCATGGGATTGGAAAAGATTTGAAAGGATTTTTTAAACACATTGAAGCATGTTTCTACTATTTTTTGGAGTGCTTGAGGTTTTTAAGGATGATATTCATGAAACCCTCCTTGTTTCTTTGGTGTTTTCACCCTATAATCAAGGGTTTGATAGAACAGTGTGATTTCAAGTTTCTCCACCCTTAAAAATAGAAGAATATTGAGTTTTTTAACATGAAAAATGACTTTTTGAAGTTTTTGGGTGACTGGGAGTTGATTTGATAGTAGCCACTTTGTAAAATAAGCCTAATCTAGTAGCCTTTTCCTCCGTACAATCAAAGGATCTAATAGTTTCTTTCAAACAAATCATTGAAAGCTTTTCTTATGTTGATGAGGGTAGTAAAGCATCTCTAAATATGTCTTGGTTCTTAGAATTTGAATCTAGTTTGTGGGATTTACCCGATTAAGGGTTTGTAAACTTACAAAGGAACTTGATGAAATGACTGCTCAAAACAGAGATTTTGTTAAAACAGTAAAAGGAATGGCATTAAGTGCTTTGTAACAATCAGTCTAATGGTATTATTGATGTCTCTGTGTATGGTTAAGTTTTTTGACAAGATTAGATGGATTTGATGATTTGAGCAAAGATCTCTTAAAGGGCAAGTATGGTGTATGACTGCAAGTATGAGTAAATAGAGGTGTGGTTGCTTGTTCTTGTTATGTATCTGTCAAAATAATGACATTAGAGATGTATAGAGGTTTGGTAATTGGTAAGCATAATGTGTTGCCTTGGAGAATGAGTATATTGGTGATTTCTTGATGTACTATGTTGTGGTTTGCTGAGTTTGAGAACTTGATGAATTTTGTAAAGATGCTAATGAGCATGGTGAATGAAGGAATTGTTTTCAAAGGTCCTGAATATATGTCTTGTTTGATTTTGATCAACTTAATGATTATGATGATTTGGAATATGGTTTTGTTGGAGTAGAATACTGACTTGATGCCCTGAATTTTTGTAGGATTAAAGAATCAAAGGACGTTGTATGAGAGTTTGATGAAAAGAATAATGAATTTGTTAAATTTGATCTTCTCCTGATTGTGTTGGGAATAAAGTTTTCCTAATGAATTTGAGTTGTTCATAGATGCTTTGCATCAAACCCAAAGTGGGGAAAACCACGGTGAGGATTAGCTCACAATATAGTATAACTGGTTATAAAATATTACAAAGGGTGGCTCACTTCTAGGACTCACTGTCCAAAATGGGAGGCTCACTGCCTACAAAAGATATAATAAAAAAATGGCTTACAACCAGAAAATGAACTAATAAAGATACACCTAACAAGTGTTGATTCGGTTCCTTTGATGCTCAATAAATTGATTTCACACTTCATCATCTTCACATACTTGTCTTCTTTGCACTTCTTCAACTACTACACCAATCTCAAAAACTGTCCAATATATTTATCTAATTCACCCACAAGCATCAAATAGGTCGACCTAATTAGATGCAACCCTTATTCACCAAAAATATTGATTTTCAGCTCCAAGCTTGTACAAAACCTTTCCAAAAATAATGCAAGTGTAGCACGCTACAAAATGTCAACATGGACCTAATATAGGTCACAAATACATCCGCAAAAAAAAAAATTCATTACAACATCAACTATCATTACAATATGATCTTACAAGCTTCCAACATCCAAAAACCATTTCCAAAAGCCTCAAGCAATGATAATAATCAGCAGAGGATTGCAAACCAAAATACCAGAGGATAATAACTATCATACCGGTTCAGAATACCGAATCAAGCTTGAACTTAACCTTAAAGTTGAAAATCATATAACATGGTGACATCAATGACAACAAAAAAGCTACATAAAGAGATGTTCTTCATTCTTCCAACAATCTCCCTCTTTGTCATTGATGGAAACATGTGCCAAAAGAATTTACAAATCTCCTATGTGCAACACACTCTTCCCTTTTCTCTTCACAACATTCTCTCCCCCTTTAAGATCAAGGACAAAGGGAGGTCCAAAAATGTGAAAACTAAAAATTATTAAAGTTGGATGGTGTTTGTTCAATAGGTTTTAGAAGATATTGATTCACCCCCCCTCTTAGTATCTTGGGTATTCAACAATTGGTATTAGAGCATTGCAGAACATAAAATCCCACAACACATGAACACCAAGATTTTTACATGCAAAACCCAAAGTGGTAAAAACCACTGTGAGGATTAGCTCACAATATAGTATAACCGGTTATAAAATATTACAAAGGGTGGCTCACTGCCTACAAAAGATACAATAACAAAATGGCTTACAACCAAAAAATGTACTAATAAACATACACCTAAAAAGTGCTAATTTAGTTCCTTTGATGCTCAGTAAACTAACTTTACACACTTCATCATGTTCACATACTTGTCTTCTTCACACTTCTTCAACTACTACACCAGTCTCAAAAACTATCCAATATATATATATATATATATATATGATTAATCTATAAGCATCAATTAGGTCGGCCTAATTAGATGCAACCCTTATTCACCAAAAAGATTGATTGTCAGCTCCAAGCTTGTACAAAACCTTTCCAAAAATAATTCAAGTGTGTAGCACACTACATGTTGGCATGGACCTAAGATATGTCACGAATACATACACAACACAAAATTTATTCATTACAACATCAACTACATTACAACATGAACTTACAAGCTTCCAACATCTAAAAACCATTTCCCAAAACCACAAGCAATGATAATCATCAGTGGAGGATTGCGGACCAAAATACCAGAGGATAATAAATGTCATACCGGTTCAGAATACAGGATCAAGCTTGAACTTAACCTTGCAGTTGCAACTCATATAACATGGTGACATCAATGACAACACAAAAGCTACATAAAGAGATGTTCTTCTTCATTCTTCCAACAGTGCAATGCAATGCAATCAACAATTTGAATATAAACTACAAAAAATTATTTTTTACAATTCATTAGTTTAACTCTCTATTTTATTTGCTCTCTATAACTCTATTGCTATGGAAATGCCTTTCAATTAAAAAATCAATTTTTGTCTCTTAGTCTACATTTTTTTGTTGCTATGTGTAGAACATTATAGATGGATCAATGTCGAAGGTTGAAGTACCATGCATTTGATGAGAGAATAGCCGATGAGAGTAACATGGACAAATATCCATGTCCACATAATGACTGTCTTGGTGGAAAGGTGAAAAAAAGAAGTTATATTTATTGACGTATGATAAGATATGGGCATAGTGGTATAAGCCCTTGGAATGCCAATTATTAAGAAGATATGATAGAATGGTAGAGTGTGAGAGATTAAGAGGCAACAAACATAGATGAAGTGGCACCAAACATAGATGAAGAGGCATCAATGTTAGACAAAGGGTTTAAATTTGATAGAATGTTGAATGAGGGTCTAAATGATGATTGGGGCAAGTTGATGGAGGAAGCTTCAAAGCCTTTGTATTCCAATTGCAGGTTAAGTCATTTGACAACAATCCTTCAAATCTTTAACTTGCAAGTGGTGTTTGGTTGGAAAAATTATGATAGAATGGTAGAGTGTGAGAGATTAAGAGGCAACAAACATAGATGAAGTGGCACCAAACATAGATGAAGAGGCATCAATGTTAGACGAAGGGTTTAAATTTGATAGAATGTTGAATAAGGGTCTAAATGATGATTGGGGCAAGTTGATGGAGGAAGCTTCAAAGCCTTTGTATGCCAATTGCAGGTTAAGTCATTTGACAACAATCCTTCAAATTTTTAACTTGCAAGTGGTGTTTGGTTGGAAAAATGAGAGTGTAGATCAGTTATTGGCATTATTAAGTTCGTTGTTACCACCTGACTCCACATTGCCAACAAAACAAATTCAATATAGAAAGGAAATCACTAAGCTAGGCTTAGGGTATGAAAACATCCACACATGTGTGAATGGTTGGGTATTATTTCGCAAGAATCTTGCAAGTGAGAGTGAATGTCTGAAATGTCATGAAGCGAGGTATAGAGAAGGGTTGAAATCAATTATGGTTCCTAAAAAGGTTCTTTGCCACTTTCTGGTAATCCCACGATTACTCTGAATGTATAGGTGCAAAGACTTTGCTGAACTTATGCAATGGCATGCCCAAAATAAGAGCACTGATGGAAAACAATGACATGTGCGTTATTGTAAGATGTGGATGGAATTTGATAATAGATGGCCTGATTTTTATCAAGATCATCGTAATATAAGGTTGGGTTTGGCTCTAGATGGGGTGGACCCATTCTTAGATCAAAGTAATAAATGGTCAACTTGGCCAGTGTTTTTAATAAATTATAACTTGCCTCCATGGTTAGCAATTAAACAATTTTTCTTAATGTTATCATTGATTATACCAGGAAAGAAAAGTGTGACTTCAGATACAATTGATGCTTATCTAGATCCAGTAGATGATGAGCTAATGGAATTGTGGAAAGGAATTGAAGCAATTCAATCTTTAAGGGATGGTCATTCAATCAAATTAACTTTAAGAGCTTCCTTATTGTTTACGATTTATGATCTTCCTACATATGGAACATTGTCTGGTCTTAGTGTTCATGGATACCATGGATTTCTTGCTTGCAACTTTAAGGATTTTGTGAGGCACTCAAGAAGTTTGTGTAAGTGTATTTATTTTGGACATTGTGATTACCTTAAAATGGATCATCCATATCATCAACAAAAAACATGGTTCAATGGTCAAGAAGAGAATCATGAAGCACCATTGCTAATAATAGGTGATTGCATTGTTGAGAATGGACAAAAAAGAATGTCATTTATTGAAAATGATGGGATTGTTGGTAGTAGACATGATCCATGTAATGAAAGCGATGTAAAATGGTTGTGCATATTCTATAAGTTGTCATACTTTAAGGATATAGCCATTAGGCATACTATTGACTTTATGAATACTGAGAAAAATATAGCTATGCTATTATAGAAACTTTTTTTGGTGCTTTTGATACTATTTCATCACGTGAAGACTTTCAAAAACTAAAGATTCGTCAAAATATTTGGGTTGAAAAATATGATGATGAAAAATATAGAAAACCTAGTGCTCCTTATGTTTGGACAAAGGAACAACGTGCACAATTCTTACAGTTGATGTCTCAAACTCACTTTCCCACTGGATATGTAAGTAGTAGTATTAGAAGCCAAACTGACATTAATGGCTTAAGAGGCCTCAAGACCCATGACTATCATGTCATAATGGAGAATATTTTACCTATTGTGGTAAATATATTAAGTTTGGAAAATGGGCCAAGATTGGTTGTTATTAGGTTGGGCCTAATATTAAAGAGAATGAGTTTACATGTATTAGATCCTTCAAACTTTGATAGTTTGAGGGAGGAGGTTGTTGAAGTCCTTTGTCTATTGGAACAAGAATTTCCACCAACAATCTTTAAAATTTCTATGCATCTTTTGATACATCTACAATATGAACTAAAGCATTGTGGCCTGATAAGAACATGATGGATGCATCCTATAGAATGATATATAAAGGTTTTGAAAAAAATTGTTCATACTAGGGAAAAACTGGAAGGCAACATGTCTGAGATCTTCAATGCAAGAGGTCATGGGATTTTGCATAGAATATATGAAGGATTTAAAAAAATTCAATCGGCATGTATGGGATGATGATGAAGAAGACACAATTGCAGGTGAAGTATTAGAAGGAAATGGATGTAACTTCAAGCTATCACATCAAGAAAGAAGTGCGATACATGCCTATATTCTTCAAAACACATCTTCGTTCGATAAGTAGTGCTAAGAAAAAAAATTACACAATAATTTATTTACTCAATTACATTTACACATATATTATCAATCTTACTATTTGTACGTTAATATTCTATGTAGAAAATATGAAGAAGACAATCAAGCTTGGATGCAACATCGACCTCAAAGGCGCATATGTCATGCTGATTTGATTGGAGGTTATTCATTTCCAAAATTTGAAGAATGGATTGCTAATGCAGTTAGTGATGCAAAAGAAGGTCAAGATATAAAAACAGAGGAAAGTGAGCTTTCACAATCTCCACATTTATGGGCTACGCGTTTCAATGGAATGTGGGCCTATGGTAGTCATTTAAGAGTGGAAGAAAAAGACAAAGGAAAGATAAATTGTGATTGTGTTATTACTGCTGAATTTCTTCACAAAACTGAGAAGAAATTTTATGTTGGATTCATCCAATAAATTATTCTAGTGGACTATGGTGAAAATAGTCCTATATTATTAAAATGTAAGTGGATCCGACCATTTGCAGTAATATTTGATGAGTATAGATTTGTATGCATAAATACAAGACAATTTTTATTAGAGACAGATGAGTAATATGTTTCCCCTCTTCAAATTAACCAATCATTTCTAATTGATGATATAAGAAGCCCAGGATGGTCGTATGTCATTCAAAAAGAGTCTCATTTAAAATGAAAATTCATAGAAGTTGTTGATATTATGCCTAATGGGAAATATGTTAATTTACAAGAAACATTCGAAGAAGTGGATGAAGATGATGATGGAGTGTTTGAAGAAGACATTTTTATTACCAATGAAGAGGTTGGGAGAGAGAATGCATTGCATGTCATAGATGAGGATGAGGAAGAAAATCAAGTAGATGCAGACACGAATGATCAGGATTTTGTTCTTGTTGGTAATGCAGATGATTATGGTGATGTTTTGTCACCTTAAGAGGTTATCTTGTCAGCTAAACTTTGGTTATATGTATGGTGTAATTTATTATTGAATGTAATAAAGATCTGAGTATAGGTATGCTTATTCAATGTTGTTTTATTGATACATTTTTGAATGTAATCATAATTATTCTGTTGGTACATTGTATACAAAACCTAAGATGTTAACTGCTGATTTGAAGTGCATTTAAAGTTAGGTTCAATCATTCTTCTTAGTTTTCTTACTTTGGTTGAAAATTTGAAATTAATTTTGTTTAGTTAGAATATAATTTCTTGTATGTCCTATATGTTTTCTAGATGCAAACATATAATGAACATATGCGATTTAATAATACATATAGATATCTTAACATTAGGTGAACTAAGCATCCCCATTACAAAAAAAGAAATGATCTCTTAGGTCTGACTGACACTAAAAACTAAAACTGAAAGACTGCAAAATTAGAAAATTGTTCAATATTTTCAATAAAATGATATCTAAAATACCACATTCATAATAAAATCCAATACCGCACTACCATGGTAGTCAATAGAGGTATGCACGGGATGGCAGGACATATAGGTCAATGTACAAATGCTTACTGCAATATCACAACAACCAAATATGAATACAATGGGGTGGTGGTGAGAACATGTTAACAACTAAAGTAAACTGCAACCTCGCAAGGGGTAAACAATGACACTACGGTATGGCGGTGAACAATCACTCAACTGCTAGAATTAACCCACTATCTCGCAAGAGTCCAAAGGGGTGTGCACGAGGTGGCGCTACTACTACTACTACCCCACAATAGTCTTGATATGACATAGCGGTACGACATGTATTCAAACTCAAAATATGGGCAGATTCTGAAATATTTTGCACAAATTGAAATTAATAGTGAGGTGACCAAGCTTAGCAGCAAATATTACTTGGGACTCGATGACATTTTAGCAATCATTCACAAAGCTCAGCATACCAGAGGAAAGGGAGTTCAAGCGGGAAAACTCTGCAGCTATTATTTCACTGGGTAAGTTCATAGAAACCCTCTATATCAAGTGTATAAGAATTGAATTTTCTTCTACAAGTAGACACTTAAAAAATAAAGTAGGTGTAAATTCTTCATCATGCCACCCAAAATAAGTCAACTTGCAAGTAGAAAGGAAGATTCCATAGTTTCTAAATCAAAGAAGAGGTACCTGCAACATCCATTTTAGATGTGTTACCTAATTCTATAGACAAATGATCCAAAAAGGTGTTTAGAGATACAACCCATGGATGTAGAGACCCAATTATCCCTATCTCAAGGTGGGATCTATTTTGGTACTTCTATGAAAAAAGGGATGAGAAGATTCCAGTTTCAAATCCTTGGATCTTAGATTTGGCCAAATTGATGTCCCAAATGTCTTCGTAGATGTTGAGTTTATTAAATTATTGGCACAATATTATCACCCAACTACTAGGACTATAAGAATGCCAGATGGTTCACCATTAGAAGGTGCTAACTAAAGAAGCAATTATAGAGTGTTCTATGTTAAACAAGCAAGATATCACTAAGATCGACTTGGATAGAAGTGAGGAGGATTATAGGAGATTGAGAAAAACTTACGGGAGTGATGAACTTCCTTTACACATGAAAAAGGATGTATCTCCCCCTCCCAAAATGAGCCATTTTCCATAGAAGACTTCCAAGTATAGTTCAAAAGAACTTATTTTTCTTTGTTCCAAGTGCTTGGAATAGATGTTGAAGAGAGGATGCCAACCTATCTCATGATGATGGCAATGGGGATACAAAATATTGAAGTCAACATTGAGTATGACTTTGCTGCTGAAATTGAGAAAGGGCTACATGAGGGATTTTTGCAAGAGAGAACTTAGCTCCCATCACTTTCAAGAAATACTCTCTACTATGTCATTTATTATTGTACCAAAACATAAATAGATGGACTAAAAGAATGTGTTTGGGAATGGCTAATGATGAAGGGAATAGGTTTCCTGTACAAAAATAGTGTTACATCTTGGATAGTAGATGTAAAAATAGTGATTATGTAATATTTCATGATGATTTTGTAGCAAAGGTCATGGCCGCTCTTGGTCATATGTCACCAAGATTGCCTAATAAAATCATGCAAGTATTAAGACCTTTAGCATTGAAGCTAGAGAAGGGACACACTCATAATTTTAGTGACTAATTCTTCTTAGTAGACCAAACAATAATAAGGGTCTATGGGTGTCCTCAAGCCCCACATGTTTTACCAAAATTTGTTTATATTCAAATTGCATTTTTAGAATTTATGTGGAAAATGTTATGGATGGAGCAGGATGTTATGAAAAGATAGAAAAAGGGGACATTCCTCCTTGACCTAAGTGAATGTGAGGAGCTATCCCTAGGGTCTGACACTCTTGAAGAACTACAAAACTATTTGAAGATACGATATTCATTGAAGTCACTAGGAGAAAGGGTCTTTGATCCTGAAGGGCATATTAATTTTATAAAGTAGACACTTCTCACTAAAGCTGGGATTACCCATGTAATGGATTACGAAGAAGATGTAATAAGAAATTACTTTACACCTGATGAAGTTTTTCAGAGGAAGAGGAAGTGGGAAATAATAAAGAGGCTTGAGGAGGAGAAGAAGAAGAGGGACACTAGATTCCAAGGATTCTATGTTGAAGAAAAGGATCCTATCAAAAGGATGAACATAATAATTGACAACTTTGAAAGATTATATGTTGAACTAGAAAAGAAACCTAAGGGGAAGTCTTCGAAACCCTCCAACCTTCCCATCAAACCAAGAGGTATTGTAATCATAGATCCCCTACCAGAAAGTGCCACAATACAATCAGAATCATCCCTTGAGCAACCAAGTCCTAAAAGGCAGAAGACACATGGAGTGGCCCCATTAGTGGCATATGAAATAAATGAAGGAGTAGGGGATACTGAAGAGGTAGCCGATGTACTTTTGAATTTTAAAGATGATGAAGTTGACCAACCACCACCTAAGCTTGCAACTGATGCTCACAAACCAAAACAAAGAGTGGATGTACATGGGCATAATTATCAAGAAGTGCATGATGATGAAAGGGTGATTACTGCCCTTAGATTTATTGAAGGTGATGAATTTATTCAAACTCTCAAGTTTAAGGATTTTTGGTTTAAGATGAAAATGAAATAATTTGAGGAGAGACTCCAAATTAATAAGATGGGCACTAAGGAGTCACAACATGACTAGATTGTTTCCCAGACTCTTGAAGAACTCAAGATTAATGAAATTACTATTAGCCCCCAAGAAGCAAGAAAATTGGACTTAGAAAGCAATATACTAATTATTCCTGGGATGGAGTTAAAAAAGATATTCCTACTGGATCAAGTAAGAATCCTAGAAGATCCCATGTTGGTTTTTGAATTCAATTCAGATGAGGGAATGAGTGGCACAGGTTAAAATCCAAGACTTGAAACCCTAGCCTTTTGGACAAAGCAAAAAAGAACAAAAAGACCAAGATTGATTGATATTGTAAAAGAAATGAGAGGGACTTCCATGGTAAAGACACTTCAAGACACATCAGCATTGGAGGTAGCTACGATGACAATGCACTCATCAATGTTTACTAGGGATGTAGTTAACGCTATGGAGCTTAGATTGGCAGAATATTGGAAGGCACAAATTGATCTAAATGATGAAGTGAATAGGTTATTCATAGAAAATGTGAAATTGAAACAACACTTGAAGGGAACAGGTCCTTCCCAAAGCACAAAATTAATAGTATACTAGCCCCCTGCCATCCATACTAATACAGGTTCAATCACTATTGAACAAGTTAATGTGCTAAAACAAGAAATTGAGAAGTTGAAAAAGAGTAATGAAGAAACAAAGGAAAGATGTTTCTCAGGGTATTGGAACAGATCTTGGAGCATAGGGTTAAATTAATTATGGAAAAATTGGAAAATGTGTATGAATGTTATGTTTCCTTGTCATAGGCAGTTGATCAGATAAAGGTCCATGTACCTATATTGGACCCCTTATTCAAGAAATGACAACTTGTACATCACATCTTAACAACTTTGTGTAGAATTTTACAAAGGAGTGTTGAGGCCCCCACATCTTTAAAGCTTACTGAGCAAATGGTCCAAATGGTCACAGATGAATTTTAATACATGCCTACAGAATACCAAAAGATCAAGGCAAGAATGGATTCATTTCACATGCTAAAGCAATGGTTCGTGCCTAAGATACTAAGGGATGATGATCAAATGAAATTCTCCAAGGATTGGACATATGAGTTTAGCAAAATTGTTCCCAACTACCTCACTAATATACAAAAGGATGGTGACATAAATATTCACTGCGTCAATTTAAGCTTGGCTGGAATAATTGCATTGGATGTTGGGTACTCAAAATTCATCACGGATGCCAAAGGTTTATTAGATAGTAGATGAAAGAGTCACTTGGCCAACACAAAAAAATTAGGAGTACAAATGGCCTCATGATTACATGGTGTACCAATGGGAGCAGACATATCTATCTCCCCCAAAAGAATAGTCCTTGTATGAAGTACCAAGCCTTGCAGATACTATCATGGAGAGAGGACTTTTCCAGATCTGAATGATCATGGGAACCTTACATGAGTAACAAACTTTCGTATCTTGCAAGTGTTGTGGTCTTCAACATCTGATAAATTCTCTTCACTTCTCATCTTTCATTGTTTTTAAAGTTTTATGTAATCCTATGTAAACAATAATAATTAAGACTTTTTTGATTTATGTTAAAAGTGGGTAACTGACAAGACACTTTTTGACATGTCAATCAGGAATTTTTTTTGAAATGTATTGTAAAATATTTTTGAAGATCAATAGAATGAAGTTATAATTGGTGGCTGAATTCCAATTTCAATTGTTTGTTGAAGTGAATTAATTAATGAATGTTATCTTTTTGTCTCCAGTTTGATCTTTCCTTGTTATTTAAATCAGTATATCAAGAGTATATTTGGTTTATCAAAATACATTCACTGTCAAACAATTCATTTTGTACTACATTTTGGTGTCAAATCTTTGGTAATTATGGTTAGTTTCATTACATTCAAATTCTGAATTTTGGGAAATTATATATAGTAAATAGATTGATGGTTGTTTGGATAGTGAAATTAGCTCTCTTAGAAATTAATTGAAATATCTTGTCTTGAAATATCTAGAAGGATTATTTTAATTAAAGAGGATTTCATGGTTATTTTTCTAACAATGATTTTACAGTATAGCTAGCTTGCTATTTTCATTCAAGATACAAGTCATGATCAAATTCAAGCACATACCAAGAAGATGGTACTCTATTTCAAAACCTCAATCTCACTTAGTTTAGTCTGCTTACATGGGGATATTAAGGAAGTTGCTAAACAATTCATATATATCATTTGTTGTTTGTGAAGGAGAATCCTGTGAGATCCAATATGGAAATGGATCAATATCTAGTTTCTTTTTTGCTAATACTAAACAACTTTAGGGTGTTGCAGCAACCAAGACATTATACTTTAGAACATAAGAGTTTATAGTTATGGCGGCTGATACAAATCCTCATGCCATTCTTGACCCTTTGATTTCATTGGCCAAAGATAAGGTATTAATTTTTTCTCTCTCCTTGTACCATTTTGAATTTTGACATTATTGCAACCTTTTAAGATGTCAGATGGGCATTGCAACATTTTTAGGTTAACTCCATGTGTCATGCAATACCTGAATCATTCCTTAATTTATGAGAGGCTTTCCTTCAATCGTTTCTGATATGTTTCAACCGTGCACTGGCAATCTTTACATCATGTAGATGTTGCAAAGGTGGATTGAAGGGATTGAAACCAATAAAATGGACAAATTTTGATTCTTATTGTATAGGGAAGTAATCACATGGGTAAAATGGTGGGATTGAAACTAATGAAATGATGTTTGACATAGTACAAAACCCTTTTAACTATGAATTTTTCCCACGATCAAATGCCCTAACTTGCTACCCTTTTTTCTAATTTTGATGAATTGTAAGAGAATAAACCTAAATAACTTGCATAGGAACATCCAATTTTTGGACTTATACTGACAACGAGTTTTGAACCATTTGGTGATGCTTCTATGTATTTGTTCAAGTAGTTATTTTCTTGCAAGCTTAATGGATGCCTTAATTTTTGTTATTAATCATTAGTTTGAAAATTACCATTGCAGAAAGTACCTTATGTGTTTGTGCCTTCAAAAGTTGAATTGGGCGGTGGTTGTAAAGTGAATGGGGAAGATGATGTCATAGTTGGGAAACTTGTTGTGAAACATTAGGTTAGTAATTTTTATATGTTAAGGCTTCCTAGTTGGATATCAAAGATCTTTTTCTCATTAACTTAATTTGGAATTTATGTATAAATGGATTCTTTAATGGTGTAGGTCTTTATTGAGACAACACATGAACCAGGGCTGACATTTTTGTTGTCCAAGTCTGATGGCATTCTTGGGCTTGGTTTCTAGGAAATTTATATTGATAATGTTGTTCTAGTTTGGTTAGTGTTGATAGCCTTCATTCTATAATATGTCAACTTCATTCTATAATCTTAGTGTATCACCTTTCTTAAATTTTGAACAAGGTTCTAAAATCAAGGGTTCAATATGCATATTTCAGACCTATGTTGAACACTCTATTTAAGGAATTTGTTGACAAGGCTACAATTTTTTAATTGATTTATCATTATGTTGTGTTTGGACTTTCTTTTGTAAACTTGCAATATACAATGCACTTTTATTCTTTTTAAATTGAGACTAATATTAATTTTGTTGGTTGTATTGAGACAACTTCATTCGTGGAAAAAAAGGAAACAACCTGTTGCTTATATCAGATGGCGCGTTGCATATAAAGGAGGAAATATTCTAGTTGGGTTATTGTTGACTGAATTGAAGGAGAGAGCTTCATATATGGGACACGATTAACACTCTCCTTGGATTCTACATGTTACAACTTGCTCCAAGAAGATTTCCCATGTTGTAGAAGTTTTAAGAGATGAAAGGGGCATGTGCTCACATTGAAGGGCTTCAAGCATGTGTTTCCATCATTGCAGAAGTCTTTTGGAGAAGTTTCTTTCTTGCTGTCATTTCTCTGCAATATTGTAACTTAGATTTTCAGTCTTGTGACTGAAAATAACAATTGTAATACTCTATTTGTAAGTTGTAACTAGAAAAACTTTCTTTTATTAATAAAGTTCACCAATTTTTCCTTCTCAATGGCTATCTTATTGTGTGCAATTGATGATTGATGTGTATTTTTGTGTTTTACACTTAAATCCTCAAATATCAGTCAATTAAAATGACTAAATATACTACTAATTAACATCAATTAATAATTAAATTGACTAAATATACTACCAATTGGCATAAATCAGTGAACAATGAATAAATATGACTAGATATACAAACAGTGAAATTAGTGAATAAAAATGACTAAATATACTACCAAATTGATCAAAATGATGATTAAAATTAATGACTAAATACACTATCAATGCACAAAAATCAATGAATAAAAACAACTAAATGAGTGTTGAGTTAACAACAATCAATAACTAAATATATCAGTGAATAAAAAAATGACTAAATAAGTGACCAAATTACAGTAATCAATGACTAAATCAACAACTAAATAAGTGACCACTTAAATATATCAGTGAATAAAAAATTACTAAATAAGTGACCAGATTACAACAATCAATGACTAAATCAACAACTAAATATATAAGTGGAAAAAAAGTGACTAAATAAGTGACCGGATCACAACAATGAATTACTAAATCAATGACTAAATATACTACCAAATTGATCAATCAAAACAACCAATAAATGACTAAAAATGGTTTAGTCATCAATCTGGTCACATCATATATGTCTGGCAATAAACTACTAGTGGTCACGTGAACAATTGTAGTCATTTATAAGCAGCTTTTAGTAGTTTTTTCAGAAGTTTATTGTTGTTTCTATAATAGTACTTTAGGATCCATTTTGACTTCATGTGTCCACTTTAATTTTTCAATTCAATGGCTTATGGCATTTTATTTTTAAGATGTATATCTTTTTGGTTCCAATCGATAGTTTTAAGGATTTGGGAATGTGGTTTTTGGCGTAGATGGAAGGAATGTTGGCAACAATTATGGTAAAGGATTATGTATGGACCCTATTTTAATGTTTTCATTGGATAAAGTCCCCCCGATATTAGAAAGGTACCACTAACATCATTAGATTTATTTATGGATGAATATTCAAGACCTTGATATGCAATATTTGCACAAAAGTGCATTGTTTCTTAAATGTGTTATTCACATAGGCCTAATCCTTGTCCCTGATATTGTATGCTTTCAAAAATTATATTACAATGACATATTTGTTATTTTGGAATCCATATTCTACACATCATTATGTAGTTAGAAACCATCAATGGTTGTTATCTTCATTTATAAGAAAACCTTCTTTGATAAAAGTGGATGATCATTAGCCATGCTTGTTGTCACTTTATCATTTGGAATATCAATGTGATCCATATTAGCTTCTTTATCAACCTATTTAATGTGATCCATGTCATTTATTTGATTAACTATGTGTCCAAGGGAGGTAATGGAGGAAAGTATCTTATCTTGGGAAATGAAGGTTGTTGGAGTATGAATAAAATCAGTTTTAATTTATTTATCATGGATGGGATAAAGGTGGATGAGGTGACCATCTTGTATTTTTTTATCATATATAGGATCTTGATCAAATATTGGATCAACTTGGATGCCATGATTATAGATAGGATCTTGATCAAATATTTAATTATCATAGTCATGGTAAAAAATAGGATCTTAATCAAAGATCAAATTATCATGGATTTCATTATCTTAGGTAGGATCTTGATCAAATATTGGATTAACTTGGATATTAAATATTTTGGATGGTCTACATGATGGTTTTTGATCCAAGGTCTCTTGATCTTGGAAAAGATCTTGATTCAAGATAGGGAACATTTAGTTATGATTTTCAGTAAGTTCTTGACACACACATATATGCTTGAATGGTATGAGGGACGATTGGTATTCTATGTTTCTAGTGATTAGTATGTGAAGGGAATATTTTAGTTGTGTGCATGGATTAGGTGAGGATATTTTATGCTTATGGATGTTGAAATTAATGTATTTGAGGTATGTGAGGGTTTTTTATTAAGGATTACATAGCCAAAAAATGTTTGGATCATAATGTGATGGGATGGAATAACCTTGTTTTCATCTTGGAGCTTAAGATCCTTTGCTATTAGTCCTTGAAGAAAATACCTAAATGCGTCCTTCTATGGGTTTTTGGATTGAGATGAATTGGATTAAAAATTTATAGATGAAGGATTGGGATGGTAAGTGGATGCTACAAGGATTTCTTGGTTTGGTGATGGGGATGAGGATTTTTGCTATGGACAAGATATAGGGATTAGGGAAATGGTTTGATGGAAGAGGAAGTATTGGATGAAAAATGAGTTCCCTTGTCAAGGTTGGGATGAGGAAAACTAATGGATATTTATCAAGGATATAGTGTTACAACTTGTGCTAGTTGGTTTTTGGCATGAAGGATTGATGGATACGTGACAAGCTTGTGGAAAAAATTCTTAAGGAAGTGAAATTTAAGGTTTGATGGAATTTCTATTGATTAGCAAGACTCTCATTATCATCATAGGGGCCATACTTAGTTGATCCATTGGAAGAAGTTTTGTTTCTAACTATTAAGGTCATGCAAGTGTGCAAGAGAAGAGCATACACACACACACACCCATTTAGAACTAAAAAAATTGGTATATTGATTAACCAAATTAAAATGTGTAAGTATATTTTAATTCTTCAAAGCAATGATTTGAAAAAGATACAAAACAAGGACAACAAATAAAAAGAAAAACTAGTCTATAAAAAAGAGTCTCATTATGGGCATGTTACAACACCACTAAATTCAAAGTCATATAATTTTGTTCTCTAGCTTGTGAAAATGACATTTTTGATGTTTCTAGTCTTTCGCCAAGGAAGGATGTTGCATTAAAAAATTAGCCAAAAAATAAAACACAATTTTTTAAATTAAAAATAGACTACATTGTTATATTGTTTATGAATTTTTATTTATTTTTAAATCCCCAAACTATGTTTTCATATATAAAATGTATGTCCATTTGAAGATTTAAAATAAAAAACTCACTTTGAGCAATTTTACCTAATTCTTGGTGCATGATATAGAAAAATAGCCTAATCTATTACATCTAGCTTAGAACCAACTTTGTCATGTCTATAAAAGTCAAAATATAATTAGTTTTACAAAAGATATAAGAGTTTTTGTGTAGGTAGGTATTTTAAAAATTTCAAAAGAGTGGGAGCTAAGAGTTTGGCCAAGTGATTCAACCTTTGTGAATGAGATTCCTAATAAAAATTTTAAATTAATTTAATTTTTTATAGAATTTAGAATATTTAGAAATTAAATTTTATTCCAAAATGTATAAATCCATACAAATGTACGTATTACTAAAGAAAGTGTCTAAAAGGTGATTTAAAAAAAATATATTATCCTACACCAAAATATATAGTTTTATATATAAAAATTTATTTCTCAACCCTTCTAAATGCAATTGTGGCATCCATTCTGTTGGAATCTTGAGTTGTTTTTTTTGGGTGTTATCATCGATGTCAACCCCTTGTATGAAGAGAGTGTTGGGATACTGATGGTCTTGATGATGTCAAGCCTGGAGTTGTTGGTATTGGTGTCAACACATTGTACTAGTGTTGTCATTGATGTCTTACTTCAACATAGTTGCAAAGGTTGTTGGTCCAACTTGTGCTGAGGGAGATTGTTGATGTTGGAGAGCATTGTATCAATGTTGCTATTGATGTATGTGATAAGTAATGTTGTTGATAAAGTTGGTTCACATGGTTTCCAAGTGCTTTTGAGACAATTTGAATAAGAGAGAGTTCAGTGTAACAAAGTGGTGCTCAGTGTTCTGCTCCACACTTCTTTGTGATTGAAGATATGCACATGTGGTTTGAACGTGATGATCAAAGGTGTTTAGAGGTGTTATATCCAAAGTTTCAGGTTCTAGATTGTTCTACAATAGAAGATGTGTTTGACAATATGTCTGTCTGGTAAAACAAGGTGTCTGGGAGAAATGAGATTGCTCCACATTTCTCTGCAGTGAAGGTTATTGTCTTACGGATCTAGGAATGTGCTTATATTGTCTATATCTACCTTCCCTTGAATTTTGAGATGTTTTGGTGCTCTGCAAGGTTGGTTGGTGTGTTGGATGTCTGTGCTAGTGTGTATGATTGCACATAATGAAGATGTTCTTAAGTTTCAAGTGGTTGCAATAGTAGTGGAAAATATTCTGATGATGTGGAATATTATGATATGTTTTGGAATCTTTTTGTGTGGTTTATGAGATGTTTTCGGACCTGGAGAGGTGTGTTTGGATTCGCTTGTTAGTGTTAGTGTAGGTTTGGCTAACCTAGCATGCTAGCACTAATTACAGTGGATGATTGTTGTGTGTGGAAGTGTTGAGAAGTGTGTTGGTGTAGATTTGGGTCCCAATTAAGTTGTGGCAGTGTTTGTTGCTGACCTATTTGATGTTGCATGATTGAGGTGCATACATTTTCTTAACGCCAACCTAATTGAGATTGTTTTATGTCGAGGTTGGTATAAATACAAGGCGAGTTGATAAGTGAATTAAGTGTAGCGTGTGTGATGCAAAAGATGTGAAAGTGATCAAGTGTGGTGATATGAGTGCAAGCTTTAATGATTATGACTCCCAAATGTAGTGAGTAGAAGGTGTACATTTTAATATGTTGAATGAGTTGTTTGTGCTTTAGTGGAACTGTATCTTTGAAATAAGAGAGATGTATTGTTAGAAGTTCAAATTAGTAGTGAGCCGCCCCTTCTTCTATCTTCTTTCTTTTGGATAGTGAGTCCTTTGGCAGTGATCCTATTGTATTCAATGTTGCTATTGCTTTTATATTGTGAGCTAATCCTCACCGTGGTTTTCCTTTCTTGGGTTTTCCATGTAAATCTAGTGTTCTTATGTGTTTTCATTACTGTTTCTCATGTTTACATTCTGCTAATGCATGATAATGGTTTAATGGTTGTTAAGGGTTTAAGGGATAATATAGATCTAAAAGTTAATGAGGGTTTTAATGTACAACTGATTTACCCCCCTCTTGTTGTCCTATGCATCTAACAATTGGTATCAAAGAAAGGCTTCTTGGAAGAAGCTTAACCGCTTGAGGTTGATCCAAATGGTGCACAAAAAGGAGGATCCCTTGTTTGATGGGACAAATTATGCATTATAAAAAACTAAGATGGAAGGTTTCCTTGTTTCCCTAGGGTTCAGAGTTTCGAAGTCAATTAAAGATGGATATACCATGCTTACTAATGGACTGTCAAATGATGATGAGATCAAGGCATATGAAAACAATGGTAAAAAAAGGAATGCTCTTTTGAGTGGTCTTGCTAATTCAAAACTTGTGAAGGTTATGAGCTAAAAATCTACTAAATAAATCAAGAAGAAGCTAGAAAGTGTATACGAAGGAGATGATAAGGTCAAGCAAGTAAAGATGCAGAATTTGAAGACTAAGTTTGAAAACCTAAGGATGTTAGATGATGAAGATATTGCAGGCTACATGCATAAATTGAATGAAGTTTTCAATTCAATCAATGGCCTTGGTGGAAATATACCAGAAGATGAGGTGGTAAAGAAGGTATTAAGAACTCTTCCTAAATATTATAGTCATAAAGTTTCTACTATTGAAGAAGTTCAAGATTTAGATCATTATTCTAGAGATGAGTTGTTTTGTGCTTTAGCTACTTTTCAATTGAGAGAATTTGGTCAAAATGATTCAAGAAAATATACTTCCTTTAAAGCTAGCAAAACACAGAAGGATGATGGATCTAATACAAATGATCTTGATGAGATAGAATCAAATTTTGTTAGGAGATTGAAAAAGGGGACTAGAAATTATAGAGGTAAGTTTCCTTTCAAAATTTTCAATTGTGGAAAGATGGGTCATTATGCTTTGAGATGTCCAACCAAAGTTTCAAATGAAAAATATAAGGATAATTAAGGTAAATCTATCAAGAGAAGTTATTATGTTAAAGAAGATGGTAGCATATCTGATGATGAATCTGACTACCCAGAGATGAAAATGATGAAGTCTTGTTCATGGGTCTCAATGTTGGAAATAATTCTACTAACTATGAAATATGTATGAAGGAAACTACTCTGAAAATAGGTCACAACATCAAAGGAACTATTGTGACTTATTTTCATGCCAGAGAGGAGAAAAATCACTGGATAATTGACAATGGATGCTCAAATCATATGACAGGTGATAAGAGTAAGTTTTTTAAACTTGAGAAGTTTGAAGGTGGTCTTGTTAAGTTTGGAAATGACACATCTACTAAGATATGTGGAAAAGGTTCAATAAGTTTTGATGGCAAGCATAATACAAACGATTTTCTTTATGTCAAGGGTGTCTGACATAATCTTCTAAGTATATGACATATGTGTAGAAAAGGATATAATATTGTATTTCAGGATGGTGGTTGTGAGATTAGAAAAGGAAGCTCTAGAACTTTGGTTGTTGCAAGAACAAGGACAGTTTGGAATGTTTATCAACTCAAAGGTGCTAATGGTAAGTGCTTTATGACTCAAATCAATGAAAGTTGTCTATGGAATAGAAGAATGTGTCACATCAATTTTGAAGTCTAGTACATATCAACTCTACTCATGTTGTGAAAGATCTGCCAATAATTACAAAGTCTATCAATGCAGTTTGCAAGGAATGTCAGGTTGCTAAGCAAACAAGAAAGAGGTTCAATATGAAAGAATATTCTACCATAGGACCTTTGGAGTTGGTGCATAAATACCTATGTGGACCTACAAGAACATGAAGCTTTCAAGGTGACAAGTATTTTATGTTGTTAATTGATGATTACTCTAGAATGACTTAGGTAACTTTTCTTAGAGAAAAATCAAAAGCTATAGACAAGTTTAAAGCATTTAAAGCTATGGTTGATAATGAAATGGATATGAAAATCAAGTGCTTAAGGTTTGATAGAGGTTGAGAATTCACCTCCAATAAGTTTAACAATTTTTGTAAAGATCATGGAATAAAGAGGCATTTGTTAGCCCCTAGAACTCCTAAAAAAAATGGAGTTGTGGAAAGAAAGAATAGGACAGTTCATGAAGAGGAAAGGACAATGATGAAGGAAGCAAATCTATCATATTTCTATTAGAGAGAAGCTATTCAGACTATAGTACACATACTCAACAGAGTACAAGAAAGAGTAAATATTTCAAAGACTCCTTATGAACTATGGTATGGGAAAACTCCTACTATCAAATATTTCAGAGTTTGGAAGAAAATGTTATATCAAAAAAGATGAAGAAAACTTGGGAAAGCTTGATGCAATATCAGGTGAAGGAATCTTCCTTGGATATTCTACAAGAAGCAAGGATTACCAGTGCTACAACAAGAGGTTGAAGAAGATAGTTGAAAGTACAAGTGTCAAAGTAGATGAAGAACCACATAAAATCTTAGTACTGATAGAAGGATATGAGTCCGATGAGTCCTCTTGAAGAGAAGAAGGAAAAGAAGAAAAAGAAAAGGAAATGCAGGTTGAAGAGGAAGATTATTCGAAAAGGATTTCTAAGACTCCTAAGTATATGCAAAAGAATCATTCTAAAGATCAAATCATTGGTGATAAGAGTAGAGGCATGTTGATAAGAAGAAACACTGATATGACAAAAGAATAGGCAAATGAGTGTCTACTTTCCAAAATAGAACCTAAGACAATGATTGAAGAATATAAGGATGAGAATTGGACCAAATATATGGAAGAAGAATTGATGAAGATTGAGAAGAATCAAACTTGGGAATTAGTCCCAGGACCAATAAATGATAATGTAATAGGAACTAAATGGGTATTCTAGAACAAGCTGAATGAGAATGAAGAAGTTATCAGAATTAAGGCTAGACTTGTGTGTAAGGGATACTCACAAGTGGAAGGAATAGAATTTGAGGAAAAAATTTCTCCATTGGGAAGAATGGAGACCATTATGATGTTTTGGTCCTTTACAATACATAAGGATTTCAAGGTTTATCATATGGATGTGAAGTCTACATTCTTGAATGGTGAATTGGAAGAAGAGGTATACATTGAACAACTAGAAGGCTTTCAGTTACCATATTCCTAATATGGTTTACATATTGAAGAAGGAATTGTATGGTATCAAGCAAGATCCTAGAGCTTGGAATGCAAGATTGGATAGGTACTTGTTGCAATAAGGATTCAATAAAGGTACTAAAAATAGAAATTTGTATTTCAAAGTTGAAGGAGAACAAATCTTAATTTTGGTAGTGTATGTTGATGATTTAATCTTTGGAGGAAATGAAGGTATGTGTAAGATATTTAGAAAGAGTTTGAGATATCTATGTTTGGGGAGATGAATTTCTTTCTTGGGCTACAAATTAGTCATACAGAAAAAGGAATATTCATTTCATAGTCAAAGTATGTCAAGGAAATATTGAAGAAGTTTGGAATGGAGGGCTCTAAACTAATATGTACTCTTATGGTTATTGGTTACAAGTTGAGAAAGAATGATGAATCTCCTAAGACCAAAGAAAGTATAGATCAATGATTGGTGGAATTTTATATCTAACTTCTACTAGACTAGATATCATGCATGTAGTTTTTCTTATGGCTAGATTTCAAGAAGATCCTAGAGAATCACATGTGGTAGTAGTAAAGAGGATATTCAGATATTTTCAAGTCACTCTGGACTATGGTCTATGTTATCTAAAGTATAGTGATTTCTCTTTAAGTACCTACACTGATGTAAATTGGGCAGGTTGTGTGGATGATAGAAGAAGTAAAAGTGGAGGTGCTTTCTTTCTTAGAAGCAGATTAGTTTCATGGTTGAGTAAGAAGAAGGATTCAATGTCATTATCTATTGCAAAGGAAGAGTACATTACAGTAGCATCTTACTGCACATAGGTGTTGTAGATGAAGCAAACATTGAAGGATATCAAAATATCATATGATGAACCTATTTCTATTCTATGCGACAATACAAGTGTAATCAATATATCAAAGAATCTGGTGATGCATTCAAGAACAAAACATATCTCAATCTGGTATCACTTCTTGAGAGAGAAGGTTGCAAAAAATGAGGTGAAGCTAGAGTATGTGCCTACAAAGGATCAAGTTGCAAATATTTTCATGAAGGCTCTTCCTAAAGATACTTTTGAGTATCTTTGGTAGAAGTTAGGGGTTATTACCCTTCCTTTTAAATAAATGCATAATAGTTTGCATCACATCTGGTAGAGCGATTCAAGATTTATTCTTTTGCTCTGAACTGATGAAGGCCACCACTTAGGGGGAGTAGGTAGTAGTGGCTATTGGTTGGTGTAGTGTATGGAGAATTATTTTCTAAAAAGAAAAGGAAAAAAGAGGGGGAGAGTGGGCATTGCAGGAGTAGTCTATGAAGGGAGTGTAGAAAAATAAGTGCAATAAAGAGAGTGTCCAGTTGCTTGCAAGTGATGTGTGAGAGATGCAAGTGTTGCCCTTCGAATATTGTCAAAGGGGGAGAGAAAGAAAGTTGGATGAGTCTATGGCCCTTTACCATTGATGTCAAAGGGGGAGAAATTTAGAGTGGTTGAAAAACCATAGTTCAAAAAAGTATTGGAGGAGAAAGTGTTCAGGAGCAAGAGAATGTGAGTATGAAGAGTAAAGAGTTGCCCCATTCAGGGGAAGTACTACTTGCAGATTTTGTTTTGTTGTTGATGGTTTTTTTAGAAACAATGTTGCCATAAATGATAAAGGGGAAAATTGTTGGAAGCTTGAATTGTTTTGTTTGGGTGTTGTAATTGATGTCAACCCCTTGTATGAAGAGAGTGTTTGGATTCTAATGGTGTTGATGATGTCAATTCTGGAGTTGTTGGTATTGGTGTCAACACATTGTACCGGTGTTGTCATTGATGTCTTACTTTAGTATAGTTGCAGAGGTTGTCGGTCTAACTTGTGCTGGATGAGATTGTTGATGTTGGAGAGTATTGCATAATTTTTTTCATTGATGTATGTGATAAGTAATGTTTCTAATGAAGTTGGTTCAGCTAGTTTCCAAGTGCTTTTGAGAAAATTTGAATAAGAGAGTTCAATGTGACAAAGTGGTGCTTAGTGTTTTACTCCGCATTTCTTCATGATTGAAGATATTCCCATGCAGTTTGTATGTGATGATCAGAGGTGTTCAGAGGTCCTATATCCAATTTTTTAGGTTTTGGATCATTCAATAGTAGAAGATATGTTTGATAGTATGTTTGTTTGGTAAAACAAGGTGTTTAGGAGAAATGAGATTGCTCCACATTTCTCCCCAATGAAAGTTCTCATTTTGCAGATCTAGGAATGTGCTTATATTGTCTCTATATACCTTCTCTTGAATTTTTAGGTGCTATCATGCTCCACAAGGTTGGTTGGTGTGTTGGATGTCTATGCCAGTGTGTCTAGTTACACAAAATTAAGGTGTTCTTAAGTTTCAGGTGGTTGTAGTAGTAGTGTCAAATATTCTGATGATGTGGAATATTCTGAGATGTTTTGAAATGCTATTGTGTGGTCCATGAGATGTTTTCAGACTTGGAGAGGCTTGTTTGGAGTCACTTTCTAGTGATAGTGCAAGTTTGGCCAACTTGGCATGCTAGCACTAATTACGGTGGATGATTGTTGTTTGTGGAAGTGTTGAGATACATTTCAGTTTAGATTGGGTCCTAGTTAAGTTGTGGTGTGGTCTACCTTCACTTATTTATACTATGGAAGTGTTTGGTGCTGACCTATTTGATGTTGAATGGTTATGGTTTGAAGCAAGCTCCCAGAGCTTGGTATGCAAGATTGGACAAGTACTGGATACAAAAAGGATTTAGTAAGGGCTCCGTAGATAGTAATCTTTACTTTAAAATTGAGGAAGAAAAAATATTGATAGTAGTTGTATATGTGGATGATATTATCTTTGATGGAAATGAGGCTGTGTAAGAAATTTGTTGAAGAAATGTAGAAATAATTTGAGATGTCAATGTTTAGGGAGATGAATTTCTTTCTTGGGATACAAATCAATCAAACTGATAAAGGGATTTTCATTTCATAGTCTAAGTATGTCAAAGAGATGTTGAAGAAGTTTGGAATGGATAACTCCAAATCGATATGTACTCCTATAGTGACTAGTTGTAAATTAAAAAAAGATGATGATTCACCTAAGGCCTATCAAAGAAAGTATAGATCTATGATTGGTGGATGGTTGTATTTAACTACTACTAGATCAGATATCATACATGCAATTTGTCTTGTTGCTAGATTTCAAGAAGATCTTAAAGAAACACATGTTGCAACAGTGAAGAGAATATTCAGATATTTAAGAGGCACACCAAATTATGGTTTGTGGTATCCTAAGGATACCGATTTCACATTAAATGGTTATACATATGCATATTGGGCTGGTTGTGTTGATGACAAGAAAAATACAAGTGGTGGTGCATTCTTTCTTGGATGTAGATTGGTGTCATGGCTAAGTATATTGCAGTAGCGTCATGTTGTACATGGGTATTATGGATGAGACAAACATTGAAGGATATTAGAGTTGTATTTGATGAACCTATATCTATCTTCTATGATAATACAAGTGCAATAAACATTTCAAAGAATATAGTGATGCACTCAAGGAAAAAGCATATATCTCTCAAGTATCACTTTTTGAGAGAGAAGGTTATGGAGAATGAAGTAAAGCTTGAGTATGTTCCTACAAAGGATTGGATTGTTGATATATTTACTAAGGCTCTTCCTAAGGATAATTTTGAGTATCTTTAGGAGAAGTTGGGGGTTATTTCCCCTCCTTTCTTGAACTAGACACATATGGAGGTGCATCAATCTAGTGGATCTATGGATCTATCTCTTTTTTGGACTGATGTTGGTGGCTATCTCTCAAGGGGAGTAGGTAGTGTCATGTGTTGTCATTGTGTTGCTAATTTAGTTGGGTGTACTCCTAAGGGGGAGTATTCAGAGCAGGTAATCTTGGTTCAGTGTCAAAGAGGGAGAAACATGTAAAACATTTTATCCTTTTCTACTGATGTCAAAGGGGGATAGAGAATCTTGTAAAAAATAAAGAACTTATCTAATCGGGGAGAGAATCATGTGAAAAAGAGAGGTTTCAAGAATGTTGTGTAGGCTATCTAATCTAAGAGAAAAAAGGAAAGAGTGTTCAGAACTATTGTGTGGTCTTTCGTGGCTTTTCACATCTTGTGTTGCCACCAATGACAAAGTGGGAGATTTTTGCAAGTATGATGGTGTTTTCATTGATGCCAATAGGAAGTCTACTGACTGGTGTTGTCATTGATGTCAACTATGGGATGAAGATGTTGAGGATATTGAGAAAATTGTGGAAAAGAGGAAAAAAGGTTGTGCATGTGTAGTTGATACCTTGAGGAAGTGTTGTGAGTACATGGAGCTATTATTTTGTTGTAGAGTCTAAAGATGAGTTGGAATCAAGTAATGAGTTGAGATGATGTCTTTAGTACTTGGTTTCCAAGTGCTTTTGAGAAAATTAAATAAATAGAGTAAACTGTGTTGAGAAGATGTTCATAGTGCACTCCAGTATTGTGCTCCGTACTCTTTTTGTGTTGATGCTAGATTCCTATGTGGGTCTTATAGGTTATTCAATGTTGAAAGAGGTTACTATATTCAGAATTTGGGTTTTTGGATCATTCTACAATGCGAGATATTTTCACCAGTGTGTGAACCAGTTGTTTAGTGATTTTTTCTATGGTTTGGGAGAAATGTATTTTCTCCATGTTTCTCTGCTATTTGGCTTTATGTTTTGTAGATTTGAGAAGATGATTATAATTTTTTTATATTTATGTGTTCAAGGTTTTACTTGATTTGGTGTAGTATAGTGAGAATTTCATTTATCAGTATGCAATTAAGGGTTATCATTTTTCTTGATATAAAGTATTTATTAATGCGAGCTTGAATGAAGTGTTTGATGAATTTTAAGTGGTTTTTGGACTATTTTGGATTGAGTTCAAGTGAATTATATTGTCCAAAACTTTTGGGTTGATTTAAGGAAGCGTGTACTTAATGTCTATGGTGTTTTGCATGGGTGTTGGCCAACCTTGTGTTTAACACAACATGTGAGGCTTGTGGAAGCGTGTTGAAGTGTGTTGGGATCTATTTGGGTCCTAATTAAGGATTTATGTAGGTTTCCTTTCATTCCTTTCCATTAGGAATGTTTAGGTTCCAACCTATTTCAAATTTGAATGTATGACGACTAGTGGATGACGTTGGAAAAAAATTTTGAGGTAGAAATTGATATAAATATGTATGGTGTTGATGTAAGAGAAGAGAATGAAAGAGTAAGATGCAAGATGTATGTTACATTGATACGAGTGATGTGTGTGATGCAAAATTGAGCAGAGTAGTGTGAACTTCATGTTAGGGTTCCTGAAGGCATCCAAAATATTTCATGTGAGACTATTAAAATGTGTGTGCTATTGTGGTGGACTCCTTTTTGCATTGAGAAGTGTTTTCTCTATGGAACATTCTTCTATATTTTTGTATTCTTTTTGTGGCAATGAGCCCTGGTTGTGAGCCCTTTTGGATAGTGTGTCCTATTCTGGCAGTGAGCCCCTTTGTACTAGTTTTGCTATTACTTATATTGTGAGCTAATCCTCACCATATTTTTTCCCTCATTGGATTTTCCACGTAAATTTGGTGTTCTCATGTGTATGGTGTTGTGATTTCAGTTTCTATTAAATGCATTTCATGTTTAATCAATCTAACTGAATAAGGGCTTAATGAATGCTTGTGGATTTGATTATTGTTGAGGGTTTTTGAAGGTTTAATTTGCTACAACTGATTCACCCCCTCTTCTTAGTTGTCTTGTCCATTTCAATAGTGTGACACTAATTCAATTCTGATCAAAGTTTAAGGATTGATTGAGGATGTTGTATGGGTCATGTTGACTCACTTGGGAGAAATGTAAATTATTTTTTTATCATTATTGTGTATCGAAAATGGATATGAAGTCCAACATGCTACAAGTTTCATTTTTTCTTATTTTTTGGCAACTTAAATTGTGTTTTCAAGTGTGTGGATGATATATATAGAAGATAAAAGATGAAAAGTGAGGTATGGAAGTGTGTGAAGATGTATAAATATATAGGAATATTGTAATAAGATCTACCTCAGACCTAATGTGTAGAATTGATGAATATCAGTGAGTTGAATCCATAAAATCAATCATATTACAATCCTTGTAATCAAGGATTTGTAGCTTCCTCGAGTGTAATCCTAAAACTCTAATTAGGGAGTTGTAGATTCCTTGGGTTGTAGCCTTAAATCAAAGTTGTAATTGTTTCTCATTTATGAGGTTGAATTTGGATAGTAGATCCAAGCAACATTTCTCATTGTGGTTTTTCCCCTATGGGGTTTTCCATGTATATATGGTTTCAACTATGTTCTTTTGTGGATGCTTATCTTCTTTCCTATTTTGATTAGGTAGATGAATGCTTTAATGGTATAGCTTAGCCTCAAGAGTTAAAGATTGAGATTGAAATTTGAAGTATAAAGATTCACCCCCCTCTTAGTATTCCAGTGTGTTCAAAAATTGGTATCAGAGAAAGGTTCCTTGATTTAGCCTAATAATTGAGGTAGATCTTGTCTTTGGAACACATGGGGAATGAAGTAGTGCCCAAGAAGAAATGCTCTTAGGAAGAAGAGAACATACTCCATGAGGAGGAGGATGTATTTGAATTCCATAAAGAATATTTTATATTGGATTATGAAGGAGAAATCATTTCTTCTCTTAATGATTTGGATGAAGAAAGAGAAAAAAAATGAACTCTAGTTCAAACTTGAAAAACCCAAAAAAGCAATTTTCAAGTTGAAAGTTCAAGTTGAAGAAGGTAAAATAATTGCATATTGTTTGAATGCCAAGCTCAATGAAAAATTTGTTGAATACTCCAAGCTTGAAGAAGAGATTGTCTCATTGAGGAAAGAATTGGATAAAGCAAAATAATAAATTGACAAGGATCTAAAGCTAAAGGGAGGTTTTGACATTCTTGATGAAATAATCAACTCTCAAAAACCTTCAAAAGAAAATTATGGTCTTGGTTTTGAGAAAGGTAAAAGTCCAATAACTAGCGAATTTATAGACCTATATGTGACTTTTAAAGTAGAAGGAAAGTCTAAAATAAAGGAGGAAAATGCTTGCATTGAAGAACCTAAGAAGACAACCTCCAAAAAGGATAAATCAGATCAAGATAAGAAGATAATGTTGAAAGAATGAAGAAGGTTTTCATTAATGAGTTGTCATTGATGTCAACACTACATGATGAACACCAAATTACTATGAAGGATGTTTTATTTTGTAAATTTTTTTTTGCTAAGTGTCTACATGGACAGATTCAACACATAGTTCCCTCTAGTATTTTGGATCGCATTTGTTCGTCCTATCAAATCCACTCCTACGGTTCTAGTATGTTGTTCATAGATATCATTGGCATCTTATTTTAGAATTTCAGTTGTTTTGGTTAAATGGTTCAAAAGTTGCAAGTAACAAAAGTTTGGAAAATAGGTTTAAATAGTTTTTGGTGTATTGTCTATTACCTAACTAGTTCACATTCCTTCATGGATTTGAGTTAGAAATTGTGGTTTTGGGAGAATTATTTTAGGTGTGAGTACATTGTATTTTCTAGTTGGCATGACATTTTTTGGTCCACATATCCTATGGTGATGATCAATTGGAATATTTTACTTTTTGGTTTTATGCTTGGTCAACTTGAGGTATGCAAAGAGTTATGAAGATTAAATATATATTATGAATGAAAAAGGGAGTTGTTATAGGTCCATTTTGACCTATATTGCTTGTGTTTTTGGTGTGAAGAAAATTTTGGTTTGAATTGGGTTCCAACAAGGCACGTTTTGTATAATTAAAGGCTAAATCTAATTAGGATGACCTAATTGATGTTTGTGATGGAGTTCAATATATATACAAGGTTGATTTTAGTTGAGGATGATAGTATTTTGATGAATATATGATTTGAATACAAGAAGTGATGCAAAATATTGGAGAATCATTGGAATAAGTTGTGAGTGTTGAAAGAAGGTGTGTGAATATAGAGTAAAACAGAGTCTTGTATTCTGAGTTGATCAGAGTGTGTTATGAGCTTCAAAGGAACTGAATCCAACATATGTTAGATGAATTTCTCTCAATTCAAATTTTGGTTGTGAAGCCACCTATTTGTATCTTTCTTTTCTCTATGAACAATGAGTTCACTTGGATAGTGATTCCACCTGCCAGAGCCTTTTTGTAATATCTTATAACCAGTTATAAAATATTGTGAGTTAATCCTCACCATGGTTTTTCCTGCCTTGGGTTTTCCACGTAAAAATCTTGGTGTTCATGTGTTGTGTGTGTTATGGATTTTTTTATTCTTTCATTCCTTATAATTGTTAAGTATGCTTTGAAAATTGGATGGTTTAACAGAATACTGATTCACCCCCCTCTTAGTATTCTATGTGTTCAACAATTGGTATCAAAGCTTGGTTCCTTGGAAGACGCTTTACCGCTTTGGGAAGATCTTGGAATTTGAACACATGGCTCCAGAAAGATTCTTGCTTTTGGTTACACCGAAAAAGACTACATATTTGACAAAGATGGAGAACTCAAAATTGCTCTTGAAGACCTAGACAAAATTTAAGTTGAAAACAAAGATTTGAAAGAAAATATTAAAGAAGAAAATGGCTACATCAAAAAATTCAAAGAAAGACATAGGGGGGTCAATGAACAATTGAAACAAGCAAATGAGAACATCACTAGAGTGAAAGCGCAAGTGGAAGAAAATAAAATAATTGAGGAATGTCTGAATGAAATGGTAAAAAGAAAGACTGATGAATGCACTAGACTTGAACAAGAAGTGGTAAATATGAGATTAGATCTAGAAAAAGAAAGAATCTATGAGGACAAATTCAATACAAGTTCTACAATGCTTGATGAACTAATAGAAATTCAAAAAGTATCTAAAGAAAAAAGTGGTTTAGGACTTAAAAGAGGGGAAAGATCAAAAGTAGAACAAACATCTAATGCAAAGAAGATTAGTGAACCAAAGAAAGTTGAAGACAAGAAGAACAATGGAGAGTTCTAGAATCAAAGAAACAATGCTAGAAGACCCCATATCAAACAACCAAATGCTCAAAGGTATCCATCTTTTAATGGTATTTGCTATTTTTGCAATAAATTTGGACATAGACCAATGGAATGTTGAAGCAAAGTGAATTGGAATGTTCCATCCTTTACTGGCCAATGCTTTACATGCAAGAGATTTGGACATAGAGCAAATGAATGCAAAAGTAAAATGATGAATGCATATAACAGTGGTAGAATGATTCAATATTTTAATGGTTACTGCTATACATGCTATGGATTTGGACATAAAGCTAATCAATGTAGATTTATAATGAATAAAAGAGTAATGCTCATAGAAATGTCATATTCAACAATTGCAATAGACCTAGACATATTGCTAGATTTTACAGAAGCTCAAATTCAAGGATAATTTGGCAAAGAGAGATGAACCAGTTAAAAGGATCAATCCGACTAAAGTAAAGAAGGAAATGGAAAAGATCTGGAGAAATAAAGAACCTGAGAACAAGGAAGAATCAAAGACTAAAAATGAATCTGTACCACCTTCCAGTGTAGATAATTCCTCTAGGAATTGAACCTAGGCACTAGCTTAGGGGGGAGCAATAACAAAAAATCATATAACCCCTGTCGATATGAGGTGTCATGGCTTGGAACAGAGATATGAGATAGATATGGATAGTATGGATCTTTTGAAGAAAAATATAGAATAAAATATGCAAATGTAGATATTTGCAGAATGATTTAAGTTTATTGTTGCACAAAGAAGGTTTTACCAGCTTTATTGTTTGGTGAATTAAATGTGGATTAGGGAAGAATTGAAAGGATTATATACCTATCCCTTGTCAATTTTATTTCACTTTTATGCAATTAGAGTGAGAAATGTGAGTTGAAGTGAATTCAAGAGTCTGAAGGCAATTTGAGAAGTAGAGTATCTGAACCCTAATTCCAATTGAGCAAGAAAAAGGTATTTATCATTTTCCAAAGAATTTTTTTTTCAAAGCATTTAAATTTAGTAGAGAAGGCAACACCTACAACGGTAAATGTGGCTGAGAAACCCCAACCTAAATTCAAGAAATATATCATGAAAGTGTTTGAGAATGACCAGCTTAGTGCATTCTCGAGTATACCATATAAGGTTTTTCCTACTGAGGACATTAGGGCATATATTCATGGAAAGATAGAAGAATACAATCATGTAAAATTAATAGACTTGTGCGTAGACCATTTGACTGGAGAAGATTTCAATGTTAAACCTGAATATAAAAACTTGGTAAAGAATTTGAATGTCTAGCAGTGGTTTCCATGCTTTATCCATGACAATGAGATTAATTATGTGAGAATAGCACTGAGTAGAGTGCATGATAAATTTCTATGGACTAACATGCGTAGATTGATAACTAAAGAAGTCATAATGAGATTACTAGAATTTGTGACTTCGGACCAGTACCTATGCTAAAATTTGTAAAGAAAAATGATATAATGGAGCTAACATGAGCTGCATTTGACCAAAGGGCTCTCACTATAAACACCATATGAAATTTGGTATTAAAGTAGCTACTATGATCATTGGCTACAAAGTATACTACACCAATAGAGAGAATTTTGTGTCTACCATAACAATTCATGTAGCTCATGAAATGGTACAAAAAGGAAAAGATTATGATTTATGTGAGTTGCTCTAGCAACAACTTATTGACAATCTGAAGCAAACTAAAGATAAGAAATATCCTTTCAAATTTGGTTCTTTGGTATTTTTTTGTTGTTCTATTTTCTAAAGGAGCTTCCAGGAAGAAGCAATATTACATGAAGTAGAAGCATGCTTGTATCCCATCAAATATTTGAACATCTATGTAGCACTGGTGATATGAAATCTCAAGATGAGGCACTTAATGCTTTCTTTGCAATATTTCAAAAGAGAATGCATGAACAGGAAAGGATACCTAAGTCTATAGTGGAGAAATATTGAGATGATATTACTTTTTTGGTTAAAACTAATGAATGTATCATTGAAGTCGTGGAACCCAAAACTATCTAGATTCAACCACTTGGATATGAAGCTACTGAAAATGAAGTTGATGGCTATTTCACTATATTATTAAATAGTCCTAAGGACCCTGCACAAGAAAGACATGGAACTTATGAGGAGAAATCCATGAAAGTGCATGTGGAACTGAGAAAGCTTAAAATAAAAAGAAATGTGGATAAAATGGTACACAAAAATTTCAAGGACAAAGGACTCACAGATGAACATATAAGTGTTAAGAGCAAGAGAAGAGGGAGAATTGAGCATAGCAAGTGGGTCCCTCAGACCTAGAAGAACAACTTCCACTATTCCCCTTGGTATTTAATAGCTATTTGGATCATTTTCTACATCCAACAGAACAAACAAAATGGAGACTGGTGTTTCAATAATACAAAACCTAAGGTGGAAGAGGCCACAAGGCCTATAAAGAGAAGGACAACTACTTTGGTAGCCTCTACTACTGCTACATTGAAAAGAATAAAAGAAAAATCTAGGAGAGAAAAGGACTTGAGTGTACAGTTTGAAGAAGAAGAGGAAGAGGAAGAAGATTCTCCAATGACCTTCAAAAGCAGTGGTGTTGTTTCAAAGAAACAAAGAATAGATATTTTTGTTACTTTTGATGAGGAAGAAGTTGAGAAGGAAAAAGAAGTCTTTTGGATACATGTACATAAGTAGGTGAAAAAAAGGAAGAAAAAGAAGACATCTTCAAAAAGATAGCTCATTCTAATGAAGTTGGACTCATTATTCAAAGGTATGTTGCATCATGAGATGCTGGAAGAAACTGTTGCATTGTACAAAAAGGAAAATAAGGATAAAAAATCCACAATAATAGAAGCAATTATCAAATTCATTGTCACAATTGAAAATGATATGGAGAACATTAGGAAGAAAGTTCCTAATATTATGTGGAAACTCTTGTTGGAAAGAAGAAAAGAAGCCAAAGAAAGGGAAGAGAAGCTCATATTAGACATCATGGAAACAAATTTTTTTGCTCTATCTGATGTTGACAAGGCCATACTAGCCCAAATACTCAATGAGGAATTCAGATCAAAACAAAGGATCACACTTCTAATGGGAAGAGATCAAGATAAAATTGAAAAAATGTAGAAGGAAATAGAAGAAAATATTATTGATATTGCATACAAGTATGACTTGATTCCCATTGCCTCTACTAGCAAGGGACAAGATCCAGTAGATGAAAACATAGTTCTACTGATACAAAAGAAAATTTAGATAATATTCCTCCAAATGCAGATGAGCCAATGCAAGAAATTGCTAAAGATGAGAATATTGTTGAGGAAAATGCAAAGGATGATACTCCTATTTCTTTAGTAACTAAGGAGACTATAGATCAAGGCCACTTGGAAACATTTGTTCCTCTGAGATATTAAAAAAAAAACATTGGTGAAGGTGAGAAGCATGATACATTCAATGAGAAAATGAATGAGGATGAAAACAATTAGGAAGGAGAAGGAGATAAGAATGAAGATAATGAGAAAGGAAAGAAGGACAAGGATAAAGGAGATGAAGAAAAAGACAAAGATAAATATTTAGTGGATAAGAAGAAAAGGTAGAAGAAGCAGAAAAGTCTGAGGATTTACCTAGGCCCTCTAGTGAATCATCCTTTGGCAATCCTTTAGAAGGTTTTTTGTCTAAAAACTTGAAGTTTCAACCAGTCGTATCTTCCTAGTTGTTGCAGTTTCCCATGTAATAGGGCAGTGTTGATTTGGATAAGATATCTCTTATACACAAGTTGCAACTAAGTGATGTGTTTATTGCATCGACACAAAAAGAAATGATTGAAAAACATTGAAAGAGTAGTGAATTAATATATGAGGCTATAAAATCATTACAAGAGATCATTCCAGGTACTAATGTTGATACATCTTTACCTGTGGCGTATAATTTCAAACTGTTGTTTGATTTCTTTAAGGAATATGCCTCCAAATTGAAAAGATAGCAGAAAAAAAGGTTGAGTCAAGGATTAAAGAGAATAGGCTGATGGATATCATAGAAAAATGTGTATCTGCACATACAAAATTTGAAGAATGCTTGAAGGAATTACTAGTTTGTGAGGGTGATGTAAAAAAAATGTTTTTGTATTACATGAAGTGGCTAGGTGCCACATAAGGGATAAAAGATGAAATGGACTCGATTGAGTCTTAGATAGCCAATGCATCAAAAGCATATGATCCAGCATTGGATAGAAATGATAAGACCTGGATTGCTATAGTGGACTTACATGACATATTCTTCACTTTGCAAAGCCAAAAGAAAGAAGTGATCAAGTAGCTTGCAAAGATAAGGGACTTGGTAAAAATAGAGCACAAACCAATCTCAAGTGCCCTTGCTAGTTTTGATAAAGTTTCAAAGATAAATATTACATCCGGTACTATAGAAGAAGAAGAGACATTGATAGAGCTTGAGTCTCTACACAAAATTCTTGCAGCAGCAAAGAAGAGCTGGGAAGAAGGAAAATTTGCTTGGCAAGCCATTTTTTAGAAGCTTCAGGGGTCAACATCTTTGGGTTGACGATTTTTATTTCTATATATCTTTTAATTTTTCATGTTTTTAGATTTGTTGTACATATGTGAATGTATTAGGATTTTTTGGTTAGCTTCCTAAGGGGGAGCTAGTTTAGTTTGTGCATATGCCTTAAGGGGAGCACCCTTTTCCCTTGATGTCAAAGGGGGAGAGATACTTGTGGAGAAATGTTTTGTTTTGGCACATGTTTCCATCAATGACAAAGGGGAATATTGTTGAAAGAATGAAGAAGGTTTTCATTAATGAGTTGTCATTGATGTCAACACTACATGATGAACATCAAATTAGTATGAAGGATGTTTTATTTTGCAAAAGGGTTTTTGGCTAAGTTTCTACACTATCAGCTTCAACACATAGTTCCCTCTAGTATTTTGGTTTGCATTTTTTCATCATGTCAAATCTAATCTTGCGGTTCTAGTATGTTTTTCATAGATATCATTGTCATATTATTTTAGAATTTTAGTTGTTTTGGTTAAATGGTTCAAAATTTGTAAGTAACAAAAATTTAAAAGATATGGTTTACATAGTTTTTTGTGTACTAGCTATTACCTAACTATTCTGCAATCCTCTATGGATTTGAGTTAGACATTGTGCTTTTGGGAGAATAGTTTCAGGTATCAGTACATTGTATTTTCTAGTTGGCATCATATTCTATGGTCCACATATCCTATGGTGATGATCAGTTGGAATATTTTACTTTTTGTTTTTATGCTTGGTTGACTTGAGGTATGCAAAGAGTTATGAAGATTAAATATGTATTTTGAATGACAAATAGACTTGTTATAGGTCCATGCAAAACTATATTTCTTGTGTTTTTGGTGCAAAAGAAATTTTGGTTTGAATTGGGTGCTGACAAGGCATGCTTTGTATAATTTAAGGCTACATCTAATTAGGTTGACCTAATTGATGTTTGTGATAGAGTTCAATATATACAAGGTTGATTTGAGTTGACGAAGATAGGATTTTGATGAATATATGATCTGAATACAAGAAATGATGCGAAATCTTACAGAATCATGTGAATAAGTTGTGAGTGTTGAGAAAAGGTTTGTGAATATAGAGTAGAGAAGAGTCTTGTATTCTAATTTGATCTAAGTGTGTTATGAGCTTCAAAAGAATTGAATCCAACATGTGTTAGATGCATTTCTCCCAGTTCAAATTCTGGCTGTGAAGCCACCTCTTATTATCTTTCTTTTCTCTGTGAATAGTGAATTCACTTGGACAATGAGTCCACCTAGTAGTGAGCCTTTTTGTAATATCTTATAACCAATTATAACATATTGCGAGTTAATCCTCACCATGGTTTTTCTTGCCTTGGGTTTTCCATGTAAAAATCTTGGTGTTCATGTGTTTTGTGTGTTATGGATTGTTTATGCTTTCATTCTTTATAATTGTTAAGTATGCTTTGAAAATTGGATGGTTAGTAATTGGATGGTTTAATAGAATACTGATTCACCCCACCTCTCAGTATTCTATGTGTTCAATAGGTAGATGATAGGAAGAATAAAGAAGGTGGATTTATCCCATTTCGCATACAATGAAGATTCAGAGGTCCTCCACCTACTAGTCAGCATGCCCTTACTAGTTTCACTCAATCTTTTCAAGGTCATTGTTATTCTTGCAATCAATTTATGCATAAAGTTGTTAATTGTAGATCTAGGGAAACAAGAAATGACTACATGGGTAGAAAACCATTTGTGCCTCAAAGATATAATGTTTTTTCTTTTCATGGATATTTCTATGTATGCAATAACTTTGGTCATAAGATTGCAGAGTGCAGAACTAAAGTTAGGAGAAATAACATTGTTTTGGAATATAACATTGTTTGCTACAATTGCAATAAGGTTGAGAATAAAGAAATTTTTTGTAGGAGTGGCTCTATCAAAGCACCTGTTCAAAACAACAAGAAGTAAGAAACCCTAATTAAGAAAAAAAAGGAAAATGCAAAAGTTTGGATAAAGAAGCAAGGTCAGGAGAATGTAAAGAAGGATGATACCATGCTTGTGCATTCTGCACAAGATCCTATGATAAACTGAGAATAGAGCATTATCTCAAGGGGAGATATCATTTTCAAATCCTTTATCCCCTTGGAAAGGATAAAATGTTGAATAATTCAGCATGAAAGTGGAATTGGATCAATTCCTCTAGTGTGCAAGTATGTTGAGCAAGATTGAATCTATTGATCAAGGTTTTAGAGTAAAGGAATGATTTGTGGAGGTGTATTGAGCATCTTTTTATCCTTGTGATGACATAGAGCATTCCATTAGAAGGTTACCCAATAAGTATGAATTTGTTAATGGCAAAAAGTTAGGGAAAACGAAAGGATCTTTATACTTTATTTGAACATTTTTTTCTCATTTATAATCAAAAGCAATTGTGTTTGAAGGAGCAAAGAGTGAAAATGGTTTTTATGCTACTATCTATGTGATTTTGTCCCAAACCCTAGCAATGGTGTTTGAAGTTTTCAAGAAGAATATCAATGGCAACCCTATAGTTGGTAGATGTTGTTGAGAAACCCAGGCCAAAGTACTAGAAATTTCCTTTCAAGGTGACAAAGGTTGATAAGGATGGTGCATTTTTTAAGGTTCCTATGAATTTGGTGTATTCAAAAGATGTAAGAACCTATATCCATGCCCTGCTCAATGAAATTGATCACACATCATCATTTGGAGCGCTTTGACTTGAACTCTTGGGTCATAATGGTGTATGCAAGCCTTAATATGTAAATTTGGTGGAAAGGGGCTTAGATACATGGAAAGGTTTTCCATATTTTTGTGACTACAAAGAATGGGTAAGGATTATCCTAAGTCGCATTCATGAGGAATTTGTTGAACACCTAGAATACTGAGAGGGGGGGTGAATCAGTATTCTTTTAAACCATTCAAAAATTAGCCATACAATTACCAAAGCACTTTCAACTAATATAAGCATAGAAAGCATGAAACATCCACAACATCACATAACACATAAACACTAGGATTTTTATGTGGAAAACCCAAAAATGGGAAAAACCATGGTGAAGATTAGCCCACAATATATCATATCTAGATATAGTATATTACAAAAGTGCTCACTATAGGTGGACTCACCGTTCATAGAGAATAATATAGAAGAAAGAAGGGGTGGCTTACAGCCTATTTGAAGTAATACAAATGCTTCTAAAATATGTTGGATTGTAGTTCTATTGAAGTACAGCATCAAACTTTGCACTGATATGAGTCAATTCTCTACTCTACTCTGTATTCACACACCTTGCAACATAATTCACACAACTCTAATCAAATTTGCATCATACACATGTAGGTGGAACACCATGAATTTCATCTATCTCTCTTCATTCTCTTATCATCACAAAACATCAAAATCACTCCACTATATATATATCCATATCAAGTTTAGCATCAATTAGGTTGACCTAATTAGATGTAACACTCAAAATTAAACTTTTCAGCCCCAAAAAATATCATATAAACTTCGTCCCATAATAAAAAAATTCAAATCACCTTAAGATAGGTTGGGATGGACCTATATTATATCTTACATAAGGAAAAAAAACTTATCCATTCTTTGCATAACATCAAACGTGTTAGGTCCGCCCCCAAATAAAATCTAAACCAACAGACCTTCATTTATATACCAAATTCACAATACATGGACCTCAACACATGATTCGATCTAGAATTCCTACACAACTAAAATCTACCAGCTTCTATTCAACATCACAACACAAAAGACTCATCCATGGAGGAATGCAAAATCCCCCACACCGACACACTATACAAAAAATGATTGCATTAAGCTAGGCCGAACTCTGTCATTCATAACTCCCAAAATACTTCACCAAACTAGATGAAATATTAGATTTAGCATATTATAACCACCAAAAAAATTAGGTTAGAATCATAGAGAAAAATCTTCATTCACAAAGTGGTGCAGACCCAAAAACTAATACTTTGTAACCCTGAACTGGCAGGTTTGACACTTAGTCAAATTTCTACATTTCTGCACTTTTTGGACCAACTCAACTTGCACAAATTTCTTCCACAATACCTCTGAAACATGTTAGGATGGTCCACAACAATGTTGAAATCAATGAAAAAACTGTATCTTGCATTATGTACATGCCATGCTCATGTTGCCACTACTGCATTATCAATGACAATCTCCTCAATCTTCCAACAATCTCCCCCTTTGTCATTGATGTCAACATGCTCTCTAAAACTCTCCAAAAAATTTCCTTTATTACTTTGTCTCCCCCTTTAACACATGTTCCACTCTCCCCCTCTGACATGAATGGAAAAGGGTGCCTATATACACCTATTATGTTTCATTTCTAGAACTCCCCCTGAATGATGTAATCATATGTACACATTTGGGGAAAAGAATCGACTCCCCCTGAGTCATATACCAGAGAAAAAAGATACTAAACCACAACTTCATACATCCGCATATATATAAAGAATCTATAAAATGGATAGAAAATTGCATAAAAGTGAAATATAAGTCAACCGGAGGTGGTTGACACCTACAACTTCTTCAGTTGGTCTTTCCAGGCTTGCCTACCATCTTCCCATGCTTGTGTGGCCTTTGTAAGGAACCTATTCTACATTTCTAGTTCTAGTAGGAGTTATTCTCCCTCTTTTGGAGTAGAAGGTACTAGATTCCTCTTCTTAATCTTGTTGACACTGAGAAGTTCTCTGGAAACAATTGTGAGTTTTGGATTGATGTGTCCCTATCTTCTCCAAACTACAAAATGATAGTTGCTTTCTTAGCCTACAATTGGAAAAAAAATCTTGTGAAGTTCCTCTATGAGATCCCTTATAGCACATGTGAGGTCAATAGCTCGGTCACATGCACTAGAAGCTGTGTTAATCTGAGACTCTATGGAGACCATTTCCTTTCTTATATCTTGTGTGGCTCTAGGCCACTTCATTCCATACTGCAGTAGTTCCTTAGCCTCAACTACACATGCTTTTGCAACCATCAACAATTCAAAACTTCTTATGTGCAACTACACATTTCTCTATGATCTCAAGCATTCTCTTGTCATTCATCTTCTTTCCCACTTCCTTCTTTGCTTCTACTTTCAGTCTGGATGCATATGATTTGAAGAAATCAATCATCATTTTGAGATTATCCATACTGGAGAGAGATGTGTCTATGTTCGATCTAGGTATGATCTCATGCAATTTTTTCACTCCCTCATCCATTACTTCTCATCTCTTTTGATGTGTATCAATGATTTCCTTTCTAGTGGCTATGTGGAACAAGTTTCCTAGTTGTAGCTTATGAATAGAAGATATCTTGTTCAAGTCTACATTACCCCGATTCATTGATAGTTGCAATAGTTGTGAGGACACAACTGGCTGGAAGCTAGGGTAAATACTTGGAAGATTCCTCAAAGAATCTCTAGAGGAATTGGAAGATTCACCAAGAGACTTTGTAGTTTCTCCTTTTCTTTATCTACAGTACCAGAGTCAATTGATTTATCTTATCTACATCTCCATACACATCCTTTTCCTTATCCTCTTCTTCTTCATTCTCTTCCTCCTTATGCTCTTCTTATTTTTCCTCATCAATTTTATCTTCCTCATGCTTTGCATCAAAATTTTTATCTTCCTCTATTTTTTCTTCTATATTCACCAGAGGAACAACTTCAATACTGTGTATCAAAGAAGAAAATGTGACATTTTCTTGTGCAGTACCTTCTTCACTTAATACCTTTTCTTCATTTTCTTTTGGTATATCCTCCACTTCTGGAAGGGTCTTGTCCTATGCAACATCATTAGTAGTATCTTGCTCATGTTGAGCATCATCAGTGTGCACTTCTTCTACATTTGTTTTTGGAGCAATAGTATCAACTTTGATTTCTTCTTTAGTAGTATCAACTTGTGTCCAATCTCCTCAACTTTGTCATTGCACTCTTTTCAGATTCTTTCATGATCATCTTTATCCTTTCCCATGAGAGTGATAACTCTTTGTTTTGTTCTTAAATCCTTTCTATAAATGGTAGCCAATGTGGCTCTAACTGCTTCGATCAAAGGAACTCCAACTCTTTCCAAGGCCTCATCCTTTAGCCTTTCATGTTTTATTATGGATTCTTCTCTTCTTTTGAACAAAATATTTCAAACATCAGGAATATCCTTCTGGATATTCTTTATATCAACTTCAAATACACAATTTATTTGACTATAGATTTTATGATTGTAGCTTTGTCTACCCCATTGGATTCCTTGTATAGCTCTACAGTAGCTTTCAACATCTCATTTTACACAATATTGTTAAATAGTGCCTCCAACTTCATTAGAATATGAGGTATTTCATGTTGTTTATGTTTCTTTTCCTTCACTAGAGGCATCTTCTTTTGACTTGTCCCTTTCTATTTCTTTTTCTCCAAAGAATCCTTCTTAGCTTCCTTCTTCAATTCCCTCATGTGAATTTTGAATGCCTCATTTTCCTTTTCAATTTCCTCTTCACTTTCAGTATGAATAATATCATGTTTTTTCCTCTTGGTATTGGCTTCACCTTGTGAAGGGTCTTTCCTTCCTCTCCAGACCAACTATGGTCCTTCTTCCATATCTTCTTCTTCTTCTGCAACATTAATGCAAATTCCCATCTCTTTTGTGGATTTTTGCTTGACTCTCCTTTTGGTAGGGGCAATAGAGGGTGTAGCAGTAGTAGTCCTCTTCTTCTTTTCCCTTGTGGTGTGCACAACTGGAGGGGATTTATCCCTTACCAAAGGACTCATAGTAGTTTTCCTTGTTTCGTTAGTAGGTGGTAAATCCCCGATGGAATTTTGAACCGATGGGGGAGTGGTAGCTATTCTACCTAATCTTCTAGTGCTCCTAGATGCTTCAATTGAACTCTTATCTGATTTGGCTTTCTCTAAATCAATCTTCACTCTTTCTTTAGAAAGACCCATGTATTGTGCATAAACATCCACCATTTTCTAAACAATCTTTCTCATAATAGGTTCCTTTTGCTTCATATGAACTTTCATGGACTTTTCTTCTAAGTATCATATCTAAGCTTCGTTGGATCCTTAGGTCTGTTCAATAGAACTTTTGTACAACCATTTAGTTCTACCTCAGCCACTTCATATCCTAACTTTGAAACCCAATTGTCCTAAGTTCTACTACCTCCATGATGCAGTGATCTATGGAAACTAGAAAAGTGATGTCATTTTTATAATTTTCCACAATTTCCTTAGGGATTCTTTGTCTCTCTTGCATCCTTCTCTGAAAAACTACAAATAAGGAAGCCAATGCATCATATTTTGCGTTGTTGTCTTCAAGGATCCTCATGTAATATGTTATTTGGTGAGCCACACATTTTCTAGTTATCCAATTGACCTTCCCAATTACCGGTACTTCCTTCAAAAAGTAGAAAACCATACACATAACTAGTGTGCCATACTTAAACACATACTTCTTTTTCTTGATCTCTTTCAATCTTTCCATAAGTTGTTTCCTAAGCAACTCACAAAGGTCATAGTTAGCTCCATTCTCAACCATATCTTGTGTCACATGGATTGCAGTGGCAAAAACTAAGTTGTCCCAATTGGTGTAGTATATTTTATATCCAATGACCATAGTTGCATACCTAATAGTAGGGTTTCTAATAGGGTTTATAGTGAGGGCTCTCTAGTAAAATTTTGCAATTTTATTTTCCATCACATCCTTTTTTTTAACAGATTTTAGGACTAGAACCGGTTCGGTGGAGAAAAACTGGTGATTTCTCTAATCAATTCCTTGGTGATCATATTACTAGTACAGAAACAACAATATGTGATTGAAAAAACTACTAAAAACTGCTTATAAATGACTGAACATGGTCGCATGACCAGTAGTAGTTTATTGCCAGTCATTTATAACATGACCGAGTTGATGACCTAACCATTTTTAGTCATTCGATTGATCGATTTGGTCGTTAATTTAGTCGCCCAATTGATCGATTTGGTCGTTGATTTAGTTGTCTGAGTGATCGACTTGCTCATTAATTTAGTCGTTTGATTGATCAATTTGGTCGTTGATGTAGTCATTAATTTGGTTGATTTGGTAGTGTGTAATTTAGTCATTAATTGTTTAAAAATGGTCACTTATTCAATCATTTTTGTATTCACTGGTATATTTTATCATTAATTTAGTCATTGATTGATGTTAACTAGTCACTTATTTAATCATTTTTATTCATTGATTTTTGTCAACCAGTAGGTATATTGATACATTATTTATTAATTACATAATCATTATATTTAGTCATATTTATTCACTGATTTTTGTTAGTTGGTAGTATATTTAGTCAATTGGTAGTTTATTTAATTGTTTTTGTTCACTTATTTCTTCCTATAAGTGTTGGAAATGAGACAATGCTTTAATTGAGGTTTAAACATATGAAAAGATAGAAAAACATAATCAATCATTCATTTTCACATAATGAAATGGATATTAAGAAGGAAAAATACTGAAATTTTATTAAGAAAACATGTTCTTACAATAGATACAAGACAAAAATGTGTCTTTGCTTTGAAAAATGTATTGTTACAAAGTGTGTTTCTCAGTACTGTGACTGAGAAAATTGAGTTACAATACCTTTTTTTTGGTTATACAAGATATTACAATTTTGATGACAATTCTATGTTGCAACTTATTTGCAACTGCACATACATGTATGTTGCACTCTTTTCAACTTTTCCTCTTCTCTACACCTCTTTATCTGCTCTGTATTTACTTCTTTTTCTACACCCCTATTCTCTGCATCTACTGTTACATAGCAATATATCCCCTCTTCTATAATGCACCAATTTGAATGAGCCGAACCCAAATAAAAAGAGAAAAACATAATCAAGGGGTTTTACATTACACGTGCAGTAAGATAGAACATTCTCTATTCTACTCACAGAATGTACACCCAAATCATTTTTTTTGGTTTTTGTTTGGGTTCAACTTATTTAGGCTTAGTACATTATCTATTTACAACTTCACTCTCCACACTCTGTTGTTGCTAACCTTTCTTTTTCTCTTCTACACTTACGGCTAACATTGTGATTTTTTACAAATATTTTAGTGGTCACCGTGTGAAGGTCCCTTGTTTCTCTTCCAGATAGACAACTCCATCTATTTTTTTGGATGAGGAAGGGGTGTGTTACTTGAAACCTGTAAAATACATACATTTTCATCTCTTGTTCCTTTCAATTTGACTTCTTGTACAATAGATAGTGAGTGAATCCGCCCAATGCCCACAACAACACCATCAGGCGGATCCAACACCTCAACTATATCCCCTTCTTGGAGTTTATCAATAAATGTCTGCAAAAATTTAAAAAAATACACATTATATTGTTCTTGATAGTTGTATGTAATGTCTTATGTCTTGGAACAAATTAGTTTTTGTATGTGCTTTTATAAAACACTCTATTACAGCTAAGCTCTAAGCTTCCATATGTAATTTATATGTTCTCCCTTAATTCCATAATCTATGTATACTAGCTAATTACACTTCACTACTATTCTAACCAACTTCTATCAAATAGGTAATGATTACCCTTATTTACATAATAAAAAAACCATTACTTACTTGCATGTGGTTTCATAGCACTCACCTTGAGTTCAACACGACTACCACTATGAATATCATGTGCATGCTCGTCGAGTTCATCGTCATAACCACTATCAACATCATTGCAGAGAGTTATATTGATAGAGCCTTTTTCTTTTTGTCCTTCTTTCATATAATTGATCTGCATCATGTGGTTTAATCATCATGCAAAAATTAATATAAGTCAAGTAAAGAATGCAAAAGCTATAATTTTTTGTCCAAAAGAACATTTTAAGCATGAAGAATGACAAAAAATTGGGATAGATAACTAGCTACTACTATATTAATTACCTCAACTTTAAGACAACTAAGACCATTGTTCTGCACATTCTTGTCCACTTCATCATTATCAATATCGACAGCTCTATTGACACCATGAAGGCATTTTTTTCCCCATTTCTTTGATAAAATTTCTCTGCATGTGGTTTAACCATCATGCAAAAAAATATACAAAGCATTCAATAGTCAAGTAAAGAATGCAAGCTATAAATTTGTCCAAAAAAACATTTTCTGGATCACTCCAACAATAAAGAAACTGGGTTGGATTCTCCTACACTCAGATTTCAATAATCTACATATTAAGAAGCATTTGTATATAGAACTACCAAACAAGAAGAAATGAGATCAATAAATCCTCTTACCTCATCTAAATCCATGGATTTATGCTCATTCCATGCAGAAACTATAGGGTTAACGACATGAACCAATTGCATAACTTGCTGACTGAGACCTAATATGCAACTCATTACCTTTTGGCACCCTAGTTCATTTGAGTTGACATGATCTACATAGGCTCCTGCTAGACATTGAACATATGGCTATGAAATCTCTGTTGACAAACTAGATTTCAACTTCATCCTACTCTTAGATTTACTAGCATCTAGTGCTACCATATAATTAACAATATCTTTTGCACCTGCTTCTCTATTACTATTTTCCACCTAAAATACAATGTCAATTTCAACATATAGTCAATTCAATAAAAAATTGAAATAAATAACACAATATAAATTAAACCAAAAATCCATACACTTACTGCATTTTCTTCCATTTTGGCGTGCAACCTGCCTCAGCCAAATGTATATCCAGCCCTCACATTATCTCTTGCTCTCTTTCCTCTATTACTATTTTCCAAATATTCTTTGGAATGCATACTTTCTCTCAATGCCTCCCACTCTTTGGGAGATAGACTGGAGTCGAACCTCTCTTTTCCCAACATGATTGTTTTTCTGCAACTATATCTATAATTGTTCATCAAAATTCCATCCTTTGTTTGTAATATTTTCTAGATATTTGTCTACCAGGAGTCTCAAAAGAATTTTCCATTTTTTGTATAACATTTTCCACAGCTCATGGATCTTTCTCTACAAAATTTGATTTACAAATATCCAAATGGGCCCTACATCTTACACCCAACTCGGTGGCCCACTTTGCAGCATTTGGCCCAATGGGCTCACCATCTCTCGATACCTCAAGCAAGAATGGGTTCTTGCCTTCTAATTTTATTTCTTTTGCATTCCTATCTGTAGATCTATACAAATATTGACTCAATATTTGTGTTTTGACAAAAGCATCCACATCTTCTATTAATTACCACTACCAGTATTTCTGGTTGATCCACTAGTTCCATCAAAAGTCCTAGATGCAAGCAGTCTCTCTTCATGACTTTCATTAACCAAAACTTCATGCTCCTTGGCCACATCAGGTGTGGCATGAGTAGGTAGATTAGTACCAGTCTCTGTAGATTCCACATCATTAAGCACATCCTTTAATGTTGAAAAAGGCATCTACAGACCTGTTGTTCCTTTTCCCTGATGTTTTTCAATAATCTCTCTTAGACTTAGTCCTAAGAGATCATCACAACATTGCACATAGCCATGTGCTATATTAGGTTGCACATCACCATGTGTTATATCAGGTTGCACATCAATATCAAGTTGCACATCATCACAACTATCATTTTTACCAACTGTATTTGTTGAATCACAAAAGTGTCGACTTCTACGAGATGGTGACACTATCTTTTCTTTCCTTTTTCCTTTTCTCCACATTTTCTTTACACTCTTTTTGTTACCTATAAAAGAAAAAAACATATCATATTATGTCTTATATACATAAAGCTATCTCCTATAAAATTTCATTAAACACTATTAAACAAATAATATACTACTTAGTGGATTTACAACTTTCCTTTTCAAACCAAGACTCAAAAGATATTCATTATTCTTGTCCACTTTTTTAGTACGTGTGCGCTCATATTCTATCTTTGGAATTTCAACATTATGATCACTATCATCTAATTTTCACCTTACAAATCCTTGTCTTCATTTCCTGAAGTCCAAATAAACAATAATGTATAAATCAACAACTTGAAATAGTAAAACTTTATTAAGTTCATAAGTTGATAACTATTGACTTTCCAATCCACTGATAACTGCAAATGGAAACTTAAAATACAATTCAATTTACAAATTAAAAATAATTTGTAGTAAAAAACCAATAAGATGTTTACAATTACAGGTATCAGACAAATTTTCCTTAGGGATATATTCACAAGAGAAGAACTCATAAGAACATAACACAAGCAGGATGAAGGAAAAACATAGTCTAGTTCATCATGAGGTGTGTTAGAACCTTAAAATTCTTCCTAGTTCCATCATCACAATTAACCTTGAGCTCCATGACCCAAGCCTTGACCCTTATATTCCTTTTTATTTTTTATAGAACATATAATTTTTGTAGGTCTCACTAACACTGAAAGACCTATACAAAGCCAAAAATTCATCATATATACTTAAGCAAAAACATGTCCAGCTAAAAATATTCCAAATCCCTTAACATTCTGTTACCACGATCCCTCAACAATAATTTGAACCCTTGGCAGGTTGGCGGTGTGTAACAGACAACATGAAGATATTTACCGCCATATCGCGAAAGTATTATGATGAGGACACCGTTGGGTGATATGAGAGAATTTAAATACATCATAAACTACCATACCACAAGAAGGAAAAATGAAGGGTGCGGTATAGTGGGGAATAACCCCCATCTTTAAATACATCATAAACCACCATACCACGAGAAGGAAAAATGAAGGGTGTGGTATAGCAGGGAATAACCTACCATCCCATGAGGAAGATCATAAATGCATGTGGTAGGGTGGTATGAACTGCTATACTGTGGAAGGATGTGACGAAGCATGTGGTATGGTGGTAAGCCATATGTCATCGTTAATGTAAACCGTAGTACCATGAGTTAAACAAGTCAAGCTTGTGGTATAGAGGTAAGGATCCCACTACCTCGTGGTAAAATGCAAAGAAGCATGCAGTATAGTAGTTTATACCCCTCTATCCCATGACAGATATAGAAAGTGGTGATGATAAAGCGGTATTAAATGCATGAATCACATCAACCGTCCAATCTTGTAAAAATCAATGGTGCATGTTCAAACTCGAACTATGAGAAAAATATTTGGTGTAAGGTTGATATTAATGTTGACATGATTGAGCTCAAAAGCCATTAAACCAAGAATTTGACATTTTCTTTGGACTCATTTGCAAAAATTATCATGCAGGGAGCTGGGAGTTCAAGGAGGTTAAGCTCTACAACCATTGTAACCCAAGTAAGTGCACATAACTCTTGTGAATTAAGTTTTATGAGTACAAGATTGTTTAGAATTCTATATTTCAAAAGTATAGGAGAATTAAGATAGTTAAACTGTGAATTAAGTTTTACAAGTACAAGATTGTTTGGAATTCTACATTTCAGAAGTATAGAAGTAAGATAGTTAAACATCATGCCGCCCAAGAAAAAAGAACCTGAAACTAAAAAGAAAGAATTTAGGTTAAAAAGAGGTCCTTACAACAGTCTATCATGGATATACTCCCTAAATCAATTGAGAGATGATTTAAGAAAGTTTTTAATGATGTGTCTCATAGTTGTAGAGATGCCCTTATCCCTATCTCTAGGTGGGAATTATCCTGGTACTTTTATGACAAAAGGGAGGGCAAGATTCCAGTGTCAAATCCATGGGCATTAGATTTGGCCAAGTTAATTTTCCCAAATGTTTTTATAGATGTAGAGTTCATCAGAGTATTGGCTCAAATTCATCATCCTGCTACTAGGTCTATGAGATTGCCAGATGGTTCACCATTAGTTGTGTTGACTAAAGCGGACATCATTGAATTTTTTGACCTAAACAAACAATCCCTAACTAAAATTGATTTGCAAACAAGTAAAGAAGAATATACTAGATTGAGGAAAACCCATAGAAGTGATGAAGTCCCCATTTACATGAAAAGGGGTGTGAACAATAGGGTGATTCCTATATCCCCTTTTTCTACTAAACTATTTGAAGTCTAAGATTTCTAATTCTATTTCAAGAAAACCTACTTTTCTCTCTGTCAAGTACTTGGGATAGATGCAGAAGAGAAAATTATAGTTAGTTTTAATGATGATGGCTATGAGGATCCAAAACCCTGAGAGGAACATTGAATATGATTTTTCCTCATATCTTGAGAAAGCATTGCATGAAGCATTTATGCAAGTCAGGGAAAATAGAGCCCCCATAACATTCAGACAATAGTCTTTGTCGTGCCACCTAATATTATACCAGAATAAAGATAGATGGACCAAAAGGATGCGTTTGGGTCAGATTGACAAGCAGGGGAATTTGCTGCTAGTGCAACTATGGTGTTATATATGGGACAACATATATAAGAATTCAAATTATGTGATATTCCATGATGACTTGGTGTATAGAATTATGAGAGTTCTTGGCCACCAACCACCAAGACTACACACACTTGTGCTACAATTGTTAAGACCTTTAGCTTTGAAACCTGAGCAAGGCCATACTCATAACTTCGGTGATTGGTTTTTTCTACCAGATACCACAATAATCAGGATTTATGGATGCCCACAGGCCCCACATATACTGCCAAAGTTTGACCACTTCAATTAGAATTTTTAGAGTTCATGTGGCAGATTCTATAGATGGAAAAGGATGTCATGAGTAAAGAAAGGAAGGGTAAATTTCTACCCAATTTGACATGTTGGGAACTATCATTGGGATTCGATACACTTGAAGAGTTGTAGAATTATCTAAAATCAAGGTACTCTTTACAGTCTAGAAAGGAAATAGCTTTTGACCTTGAGGGTAACATGAATTTTGTAAGACACACCATCCTTACCAAGGCTATGGTTACTCATCAGATTGATTATGAAGATGTAATCAAAAATTGTTTCACTCCTCAAGAGGTATATGAGAGGAGGAGAAAATGGGAAATTATAAAAAGGCTTGAGGAAGAAAGAAAGATGAAGCACAATGATTTCTTAGGTTATTTCATAGAGGAAGAAGATCCTATCAAGAGGATTGATATGATAATTGATAAGTTTCATGAATTATTTAAGACTACAACAAATACGGGGAGACTTGCCAAATTGTCTCCCAAAAGGCTGGGTGGTATTGTAATTATAGAACCAACTTTAGATACTATTTTAGTATGTCATGCTTCTCCAGTATCACCTCCTGAACAACCGCCTTCTAAAAAACAAAAGACACAAGAGATAGACCCACTTGTTTCCTATGAAATAAGTAGTTAATGTGTTAAGACATTTCAAGGATGATGTTGAAATGGACCAACCTATGCTTGAAACTGAAGCCCACAGGCCTGAAGCTAGAGTTGATACTGAGGTACAAGGAGAAAGAGAAACGCATGAGGATGAAAAGGTAGTTGAAGCTTGCAAGTTCTTGGAAGATGATGAATTTATCAAAACCCGTGAATTCAAAGACTTTTGGATAAAGATGAAAATGAGAGAGTTTGAAGCAAGGGTTGAAAGAAATAAGATGGGAGCTAAGGAATTTCAACATAACTAGATAGTAGCCCAAACTTTTAATGAATTAATGATTGATAATATTGATGTCAACCCACAAGAGGCTAAAGAGATGATTTTGAAAAGTAATATACTTATTGTCCCTGGTATGGAATTAAAGAAAATGTTTTTACTTGATCAAGTGAGAACATAGGAGGACCCAATGTTGATTGTTGAGTTTAACTCAAATGAATGGGTAAGTGGCATAGGGTATAACCCTAAGATTGAAACCTTAGCATTTTGGGCCAAACAAAAGAGTACAAAAAAACCAAGGTTACTAGATGTAGTGCAAGAAATGAAAGGGACATGTATGGTGAAAACATTAAAGGATACATCTCCTCTAGAAGCTGCAACCATGATAATGCATTCAACTATGTTCACCCGAGCTGCACTTAAGGAGATGGAAGCTAGATTGGGAGAGTACGAAAAGGAACAAAAGTTTTTAAATGATGAAGTCAATAAATTGTTCATAGAAAATGTGAAGTTGAAGGAACAATTGAAAGGAGCAGGCCCCTCATAGAACAAGGAAATAATATTATACCTACATCCTCTTGCTACACCAATTGATATAGAAAGTGCTTCTACTAAACAAGTGAGCATTCTTAGACAGGAGATTGAAGAGTTAAAGAAAGCCAACAATGAGGGGAAGGAAGGAGTAAATAAGAAAATCTACAATGTTTTAGAGAAGGTCCTTGAGCATGGGATAAAGCTAATTGTGGATAAGTTGCAAAGTGTGTATGATTGCTAAAGCTCACTAACATAGACAATTGATCAAATGAAAACACATCTACCCATACTGGATCCCCTTTTTAAGAACTGTCATCCCATACACCACACATTAGTAACCTTGTGCAGAATCTTATAAAGGAGTATTAAGGCTCCTGCAACATTAAAACCTATAGAGAAGATGGCCAAAATAGTTATAGATGAATTCCAATATATGCAAGGAGAGGACCAAAAGATCAGAACAATAATAGATTCATTTCATACTCTGAATCAATGGTTTGTGCCAAAACTATTGAAAGATGATGACCACTTGAAGGACCTCAATGAATGGAAGTGAATTTTTCCAGATTGTTCCACAGTGCATCACTCGCATACACAAGGATGGTGAGTTGAGTCTTGACAGGTTTGACTTAATCATGGATGGAGTCATAGCATTGGATGTTGGATATTCTAAGTTTATCATGGATGGCAAGGCGTTACTAGACAACCGATGGAAGATTCACCTTGCAAATATATTGAAAATTCAAGAATACAAATGGCCACATGATTATACAGTGTACGGTGGGAGTAGAGCTATATGGGTCCTCCCCCTAAATAGTAGGCCTTGGGGTTGTCACAGTGGAAGAACCGCACATTCAGATACACTAATATGGAGAAAAGGACCTTGAACAGATCTACAATGATCATGGGTACCTTATGAAGATTAATGGAATATGGTGTCACGAGTGTTGCAGACTTCATTAGTTATCTAATTTCTTTGTTTTATGTTTTAAGAAAAATTAATGTTTAGTTTAGTTTATACGAAGAGGCATGAATTTTGAAAAAATGCCATATTTTTTAACGGTTTAAAGCTTGTTGCTTATCTTATAAAAGAGAAACCAAGACTGAATTTTGATATCACCATCATAGGAATTTATAGAAACATATATGAGGATACTTATGTTATATTGTAATATCTATTTGAAGCAATCAATGGAAAAGAAGATTTAATTTGGTGCTCGAATTCTAGTCTCAATTATTTGTTGATAATACTGTGTATGATTGGATTTTTTGATGTATTTTAGGTTGGAATATAGGGGTATATTATGAATTGGTACCAATTATTTGTCCATAACCATCTGCATTGTTGATTACATTACATTACACATATTTCAAACTCAAATCATTACTTCACATTATGTAACTAATAACTAGATGTTGATAGATGAAAAAAATTCAATTACAATATAGTTTTTACAAATACAACTTAAGAAGCTATGCAATTACTTCACATTGCATAACTAATAACTAGGATCGGCTAGCAATTGCATTTGCTTGTCATGGAATTCCATGAGACCACATTTCTTTGAGGCATTTTTTTCAATCAATTCACTACCTTGTCTATGCTACCACATTTTTCATAAATATTGTCTACCAAAGCATTTTATCAAACAGTTCACTACCTCGTTTCTATGGCTAAAAAACTTAAACAAGTTCTTTTGAACAAGCTATACATGCTTGGAAAAAATCTAGCAAAGCATAATAGTAAGAAATAGCATAGACAAGGCAGTGAACTAGTTGTAAAAATGCCTCAAAGAAATGTGGTCTCATGGCAATGGAATGCCATGACAATCCATAACAATTCACTTGTCATGACATTCATCATGGCATTCCATCACCATGAGACCACATTTATTTGAGGAATTTTTTCCAAAGTTCATTGCCTTGTCTATGCTACCACATTTTTCATGCATGTCTACCAAAGCATTTTATCAAACAGTTCACTGGCTTGCTACTATGGCTAAAATCCTAAAACAAGTGATTTCAAACAAGCTATGGATGCTTGGAAAAATATATCAAAGCGTAATAGTAAGCAACAAGCTATGGTATCATGGTTTTTTTTGGGCGCAAAAATCAATTTGATTTTATTTACATTCTTTTACAGGTTTTAAATGCATTTTTTTTGGGCAATTTTCTTGTTTGAAATGGGGAAAAAACTCTATGGTCAATTTTGTGCATTTTTCAATTGTAGAATTCTTGCAATTAGTGAAAAAGGTAGTGTTCATGAAGGAATGGAAAATATGCATAGAGCCTTTGAATTATACCCATATTGTGCAATGGCATTGAATCATTTAGAAAACCATTTTTTCTTCATAGTGCATCATTTTCTTATGTTGACTAAGACAACTCTTATTTCAACTAACCACCCTCTCATGAAACATCATTCATATTATAATCTTGCACGATCTTATCATAGTAAAGGTGATTATGACAGGTCACTAGTTGCTACATGGCATCAATCAAGGAAAGCTAGAGGCCATAGGATTTTATGGACAAGTTCAATTGAAGTTGGGAGATCTTAAGAGTTCTCTCTCAAATTTTGAAAAGGTTCTGGAGGTCCACCCTGAGAACTATGAGAGCTTAAAATCAGGTCCACCCTGAGAACTATGAGAGCTTAAAATCTATAGGCCATATATGCTCAGTAAGGGCAAGTAGAGAAGGCTTTGGAAATTTTAAGAAAGGAAATTCGCATAGATCCACATGATGCCCATGCATTTATCAAGATAGGTGAGTTATTAATATCAAAAGACCCCAATGCAACCTTAGATTCTCTTAAGACACCAAAGTCTCTTCTAAATAAGAGAAAATAATAAGTACCCATTAAATTATTAAAAAATATTGGGGTTCTTCATTTTGAGCATGATGAACTACAGTTGGCTTAACAAACTTTTATGGAGGCATTAGGAAATGGCATTGAATTCATAAATAAAATCCCCAGTGCCAATTCTATAGTTTTCTTTGTGTGCTTTAAGGATATGGAATTCTTCCATCAACTAGAAGAAGGTGGTGTTTCACTTGAGTTACCATGGGATAAAGTCACAACACTATTTAATCTTGCTAGGTTGTTTGAATAGCTACATGATACTGAAAAAGTAAATCTTTTATACAAGCCAAAATTATTCAAGATCCATGATTATGTGGATGCATATCTATGTCTTGCAACCATGGCTCAGGCTCGGAATGAGATCCAACTAAGCCTAGAATTGATTAGGGATGCACTTAAGGTGGATAAAAACTCATCAAATACTTTATGTATGCTTGGAAATATGAAACTGAAAATAGATGTCTAGCTTAAAGCAAAAGAAACAATTAAAGTAGCATGCTAACTTGTCTTGGCTGATGAGGCAAAACGAAAAGCTGATGAAGAATGAAGGATTCAAATGGAAAGGAGAAAGCAAGAGGAATAACTTTGGTGGGTGATGCAACAAGAGGACAATTTGAACATGTGAAGGAATTATGGAAGAGTAAGCATAAGGACAAGGATGATGACGATGACGAGGCTGGTCAGTCTGAGAAGAAACAAAAGAAGGAAAAGAAGAAAAAGAAGGACAAGGACCACAAGTCTTATGATTCTTATATGTAGGAACCCAATGTTTCCATGGAAGATGATGTAAATTATATGAGCAATAAGGCACATGATGATGCAAAAAATTACCAAGATCTTCTTGCAGCTGTAGGTCTAGAAGACTCTGATGATGGGAAGACAAATTCTCTAGTTTCAACAAAATCATGAAGGAGACATGCATACTCTAATTCTGAAGATGATGAACCATTGTAGAAACAAATTCTGAGATAAGATGATCCATATAATGATGATGTCTAGGCTTCCTGAGCTTTAACCAAACCTAGCTCCTATTTTCCAAAAGAAAAATCCCCAAGCCCATGGGAAATGAATGATTAGCATTTGAGTTTCAACTTGGTTTCATTTCAAAAAGGGGACATTACATTGTACACGATTTTTTTAACAGTAGAATAATTTAATCCACCTTTTGGGTCTATAAAATAAAAATAGATGAATTAATCTATTTTCAATTATAGGTTCTTTTAATCTAGAATCTAATAGAAATATAAAGCATAATACATTGAAGGACACAAAAACTATTCTAAAATGAAGACTAAAATAGGTTGCCCATAAAAAACAAGAAAGAGGAAAAGTGAAAAGATAACATACATATGATTCATTTGAGGTTTTTGATAAGATCTCATTTAACTGTGTCAAATGGATTTGGAAGGGAAAAAGCATATTTGATTGACTAAAATTTTGAGGTAGCTTATCCATCGTCATTGTATGCATCATCTTCTCTTGGAATTTGTTTCTACAATTCACCAAGCATAGAATCAATTGGGGACTCACTTACGGTGGATAAAAACTCATTAAATGCTTTATGTATGCTTGGAAACATGGAACTAAAAATAGATGATTGGCTTAAAGCAAAAGAAACAATTAAAGTAGCATGTCAACTTGTCTTGGTTGATGAAGCAAAAAAAAAAGTTCATGAAGAACAAAGGATTCAGATGGAAAGGAGAAAGCAAGACAAAGAAATTCGATGGGTGATGTGACAAGAGGAGCTATTTGAACGTGTGAAGGAATTATGGAAGAGTAAGCGTAAGGACATGGATGATGACAATGATAAGGCTGGTTAGTCTAAGAAGAAACAAAAGAAGGAAAAGAAGAAAAAGAAGAAGGATAAGGACCACAAGGCTTATGATTCTCATATAAAGGAACCTGATGTTGCCATGGAAGATGAGGAAAATTATATGAGTGATAAGGAACAAGATGATGCAGAAAATTCCCAAAATCTTCCTGCAATTGCAAGTCTAGAAGACTCTGATGATGGTGAGACAAATTCTCCAATTTCAACAAAATCATGAAGAAGACATGCATACTCTGATTCTGAAGATGATGAACCATTGCAAAAATAGAGTCCCAAAGAAGATGATCCATATGATGATGATGTCTAGGCTTCCTGAGCTTTAACCAAACCTAGCTCCTTTAAAAACTTGCAAATAGAGATGCAAGAGAGAGAGAGAGAGAGAGAATACCATTTTATTTTGGTTTGGAAATATAAGAATGAGGTAAAATTCATGGTGGATAAAGATCATTGTTACATGGAACCAGTGGAGCCTAGAACCTCATGGATTCTTGTATTTCTTTATGAGGTTATAGCTTAATATGTCCAAGGTCATGTGGATATCCTACTGAAAAATCCAAAAGATAAAACTATTGAAATATTTGGCACATATGAGGAGATAATGGATAATATGTATAAGAAGAATGCAGAGGAGCATCTGTCAAAACATAAAGAAGAGCTTCTCAAGAAATGGGGGTTTCCTCCAAAGTCTACATCTGATGCCCCTACAAAGAATTCTAAAACAAAATTTGTTCCTCCACAAGCTAGAAAAGAACCAAGAAGGTCTAGTAGATCCGCTTTTGTTGCTTCATCTACTTCACAACCCTCCAAATCTATAAAACAATTGGTGCAAGGAGAAGAGCTGCATCAAAAACTCCTCCATAGAAGAAAACCACAGAACTGGGCATGCTAGGCATAAGTAAATGGAAAAGAGGAAGAAGATGGATGAGGAAGAATCATAAGAGGAGGAAGAAGTTGAAGATGAAGGAACTTCCAAATAGAAAGAGAAAGGGAATAAGGTAAAGGAAAAAATAGAGCAACCTCCTTTGATTCCACATGATACCATTTAGTTTGAATCCATTTTGAATGGAATTATTGATCATGGTCTATTGAATGAAACTATAGAGCTCCATCCAAAAATCCCTCTAAAAGATAAGAAGACCATTGAAAAGGCTATTATTGTGTATATACTTAAACAAAACATGTCTTTCGATGACATCATTGAAAAGGCTCCAAAATCCCTATTGCAAGCTTTGTGAAAAAGAAGAGAGAATGCAGTCAAAGTAGATGAAGAGCTAAAACAACAGGCTATCAACAAGGTTAAGTCCTCTGTCTCCCAAGTAGACAAGGAAAAGATAGTCTGAAAGAAATCCAAAGAGCTCTACACAAAGCATAGATTTGACATTCTTATGATCATGGATGATATTGATAGAGAAAAGATTCAGAAGGAGATAGAAGAAGTCACAAAGAATATCCTTGAAGAAGTGCAAACTAATGTTGAAATGAATGCACAGGAGCCTCCGGATGAGAAAGCTACTGATAATATGCCCCCTTCGGTGAGTACAAAGGATCAAGTTGTCTCCAATCAACAAGAAGAGCAAGATGTATCCGATAAGGAAAAGGAAAAGGAAAAGGAAAAGGAAAAGGAAAAGGAAAAGGAAAAGGAAAAGGAAAAGGAAAAGGAAAAGGAAAAGGAAAAGGAAAAGGAAAAGGAAAAGGAAAAGGAGAAGAAAAAGGAGAAGGAAAAGGAGAAGGAAAAGGAGAAGGAGAAGGAGAAGGAAAAGGAGAAGGGTGATAAAGAAGAAAGTACAAAGAAAGCATATTCCTCTTTGGTTGACTCAATCAATGAGTTTTTGGCACAAGATATTCAAATTCAACCGATAGTATCTCCATAGTTATTGTATGTTCCTACATTTGATGGGAAAGTCAATTTGTTTGGTATGTCTCCCCTACATAAGATGAAGCTTAGATTTGTACTCCACTCCACAGCAAGGAAAGAGTTGCTACAACAAGTGGAGACATTTTTTGAAGAAAAAAGAGATACATCATTGCCCCCTACACTAATGAAGCAACTAATGGATTCCTTTGAGATTTATTCATCCCATCTAGAGAAGTAGACATAACAAAAGATTAATGAAAAGAGATTGATAGATGCCTCCAAAAAGTTTGTTAGTGCATCCACCAAGCTACAATCATGCATTAAGGACATTTAGAAGAGTTTGGTGGAAGTAAAAGTGTTGTATGTCTTCTAATTGAAGTGGCTTGTTACAACAAAGAGCATAAAGGATAAAATCAATTCTATTGAAGTGCAAATCACTAATGTGGCTGCAACTTATGATCCTATGTAGGATAGAGATGATGCCATAAGGGAACAAGTGGAGATTCTTCAATCCCAGTTTCAATAACTACAATATCAAAGGGAGTATTTTAAGGGTTGGGTAAAGTAGTTAAGAGAGGTAGTGAGCCTAAGGTTGACTTCACTCATTGGACTTCTAGCAGAAGCTAATGGTGTAATTCAAAAATACCATGCACCATCTTCTTTGGAGGAAGCATAAGAACCATATCTTTCCTTTTTGATGTTGTGTATATAAGTGGAGAAGAACAATTTGTAGATAAGAAGATATTACCTTTTTTGTTGATGAAGTAATCTAAATTCATCCTAGAGGGAGTAAAAGTTGTATAAAATAAAGGGGATTTTATAAGTTTTGTATGAATAGCTGCCCTTTGCCCTTGATGTCAAAAGGGGAGAGAAATGTTCATCAAAGGGGGAGTTTTGTGCACATCAATTGGTTTTACCATCAATGACAAAGGGGGAGATTGTTGTAGCTTGATAAGCTTGATTTTCATTGATGTCAAAAGTATGCTTAATTGTGTATGCATTGGAGATTGTTAGTATGTGGAGATATCTAATGGTGCAAGTTAGCATTGTAGTGTTCTAGAAGACTAAGAGTTGGTCTGATGTATTAGTATGATGTAGAGGTGGGTACACATTTCCTAATGTGTTTTAAGGATGCCTACAATGAGTTTTTTTAGTTTGGTGTACCGCACTCAGTGACAAGTTACAAAATTTTTGTCTAAGGCTTTCAAAGTATATACTCTAAGGAAAAGACACGGTGTTTTGGTATGCATCCTTCTGTAGAGCACGATCTAGTCTCGTGATTCATAAGTTAAGCTCATGAAGATGTGAAGGTGTTATATGCAAATTTTCATATCAATCATCCTTCCGCATATAAAGTTACAAGTGACAAAGTACTAGACTGTGTTAGGGAAGTACATAGTGGCTCAAGAGACTTGTTGGAATGCTCTGCATTCCTCTAGACATGAATTTTTGGCCAAGTAGTTTTGAAGACATACTCAATGATGTCTAAAGTGTGTCATATCAAAGTTTCAAGTGATTTGGTGCTCCACAAGTTCAGTTTTCAAAGTGAGATTGATATAGTTGGTTATGGATGTTTAATCCTCATCAAAACATATGTTTAAATACTTTCATTAGTAGAATATTGTAAAGTTCAGTTGTATGAGCTTATGTGGACACTCCATGTGTCTCATATTGTCTAAGGTATGAAGCACATGTAGATCTTTCTTTTTTCCAATACCACACAAATGTTTCAAGTTGTTTTGTGTAGTTATGTTTTTGTTGAGGCCGACTAAGGTATGTTGATAATGTGCACCTCTAATCCAAGTTTGAGCAGAGTTTAAGGATTGATTGAATATGTTGTATGGGTCATTCCAAATCATTTAGGAGAAATGTAAATAATTTTTATCATTTTTGTGTATCGCCAATGAATATGAAGGCTGACATGCTACAAGTTTCATATTTTCTTATTTTTGGTCGACTTAATCTGTATTTACAAGTGTGTGGATGATATATATAGAAGATAAAAGATGAGAAGTGAGGTATGGAAGTGTGTGAATATGTATAAGTGTATGGGAATATTGTAATAAGATCTGCCTCAGACCTAATGTGCAAAATTGATGACTATCAGTGGGTTGAAGCCATAAAATCAGTCATATTATAGTTATTGTAATTAGGGAGTTGTAGCTTCCTTAGGTGTAACCCTAAAACTATAATTGGGGACTTAGCTTCCTAGGCTTGTAGCCCTAAATCAAAGTTGTAACCATTTCTCATTTGTGAGGCTGGATTTGGATAATATATCCAAGCAACATTTCTCACCATGGTTTTTACGCTGTGGGGTTTTCCACGTATATCAGGTGTCAAATATGTTCTTGTGTGGATCCTTATCTTCTTTCCTATTTTGATTAGGTAGATGAATTCTTTAATGGTATAACTTATCTTCATCAGTTAAAGATTGAGATTAAAATTTGAAGTATACTGATTCACCCCCCCCTCTTATTATTTTGATGTGTTCAACATAATCCTCACTCTAGCACATGGCATATTCATATTCTCACTGCAACTGACTAGTTCAACAAATGGACAAAAGCTATTCCTATTAAGCATACTACTTTTGAGGTGGTGTACAATTTTATAAAGGAAAAAATTCTAGTCTATTTTGGAGTTCCCTTGAAGCTAGTAACTGAAAATGTGACAAAATTCTCTTCTATTCAAATATATCTCTTCTACTATGATAATGAAGTTACCTTGTCCCATTCATCAAACTGCTACCCACAAGGTAATGGAAAATCATAATCCAGCAATAAAAGTCTTGTCACTAACATCAAGAAGTTAGTAGATGATAATCAAAGGAACTAGTATAAGAAGTTATTTGATGTGTTGTGGGTAGACAAAATCAAACTGAAAAGGAAAATTGGTATGTCTCCTTTTGAATTAGTTTATAGTATTAACAATGCTCTTCTCATTCCCTTGGAATTATCAATTGCTAAACTACAAAGGGCCATTGAAGATGAGCAATTCTAGAGCTCAATGAAAAAAGGCTATGTACTTGTCCAAGATTGAAGAATAACGAGAGGAGATGGTTGAAAAAATTATGCTACATCAGGCCAAGGTAAAGGAGATTTTCAATAGAAGCACTAGACCAAGAAACTTCATGGTGGGAGATCTAGTTTTATTTTGGGACAAGAGGGAACCTTGAGGTGCATACTAAAAATTTGATTCTTTATAGAAGGGGATTTTTCAAATCTCCCAACTATGTGGTAAAAATGCTTATTTCTTGCCTTGCCTTGATGGTATAGTCTTGCCACTCTCATGAAGGTGTATCAACTATAAGATGGGTTTTTCCTCGTATTTGTACCATATTTTCTCTATTTTCCTTTCTCTTTCTAGCTCCTATTTTGTATTTTTTTTTTTTTGTGTTTTTGTTTGGTCTTTCTTTCGCTTGACTCTACAAAAAAATGAATGTAGAACTAGTTCTCTAGTCAAATTTTGAGTTTATTCTGGGTCTTTTGCAATCATTTCCCCTGGTCAAAGCCAACTATTGCTTTGAGTCTATTTATACTTATCAATTCTGTAACAATCGTTTACAATCCTTAGTCATGGATTTTCCTTCAAAAAATTGTCTAAGTATCGAGTCATAAAAAAAATTGTTAATTTTTGAAACTTGTGTCAACATAGAAGAGGTTTTCACAACCTTGTTGGCTCCCAAAATGGTTTTCACATTTCTACTGAAGTTTGATAGTACTATCGCAACACCTTTGGTTTTAAAAATGAAGTTTGTGTTGATGTTTTGTCTAAGTTCTAGAATTTGTGTCAAATGTTGATGAAATTTTCTAATTTTTTAAGGTGAAATAAATATCTTTAAAAAATGATGTCAAAGATCTAAAATGGTTTTGAAACCTCTATTGGCCCTTTACAAGGTTGTCACAATCTTGTCAGAACCTAAAGTATCATTAAGACCCTCAAAGAATGAAGCAACATGAAGATTTTTAAAATAAATATTAGGGTCCAAGTATATTTTGATTGCCCTCTTGTTGGAAAAATGAATGAAAAGTGTTACAAAAATAATCAACACTTGGTGAAGGTTTTGAAACCTATGTTGGCTTTGAATAAGGTTGTCACAACCTCCTTGGATGTCAACAAGATATTCAGAATCATTGTGAAGTTAATTGAAAGTTTCATGGATGACTCATTGAAGATATAAGAAGTGATTTTGTTAAAGATAAAGGAAAATCCTCCATGTCAAATTTTAAACATGGTTCCATAACCGTCGTCAAAGGTTGATAAAGTTCTGGCAACACCTCAAACCTTCGATGAGAAAGTTAAAGAAGAATTCATTTCAAATTGAGTTAGAGGCTATTAATGTGGTGAAATTTCACACAAACCAACATTAAATAGACACCATCAATGTCCTTGCGGAACATGAAGACATTAAATGCTAATTAATATAAAGTAATGCAAGGTAAAAAGGAGAGACACTTTAACAAGTGATTTTCAGGAGTAGACGAAGAAGTGCGAGAGTGGATTACAGAGTGCATCTTGACTATTGTGTGAAAAATATTTCAAAAGCATTACAAAGCAAAAAGATATTCAAAATTCAAGGGTGCATAATCACCCTTTCCCCTTGTAGTTCATAGAGAAGGGAACACTAGTTTTATAAAGTTGGTTTCATGAATACTTGTTCCCCACATAATTTCCTACCCAATATAAAAATTCCCCCAGATTTACTTGACTCTATGTTGAAAATTTTCATTTCCTTCCTTTATAAATAAATCTTGGCAAAAATGAAGTACAAATATCTTGGATATGAGCATCAGTTGGGTTTAGAAAGAACACTACTTGAAATTGGAGATATGAAGTTAGGGCACATAAACCTTGAAGACTTTTGAAATATAACAGGTAATGAAAATAAATCTCCAATTACATAAAAATTGGTGGAGAGTGGACTCTTATATAGGCAATGAGACTCCTTATGGTCATGTAATGCACGAACTTGGTTTTGGAATGCATAAATCACTCAAACCTTCAAACCAAAGAGGTAAAAATGACTGATGAATGGGTGATAGCTAAATTGGATGAGGAATCTCTTAGTGTAACTCACAAGTTTCCTCAAACAAAGGTTTTTATAGACAGATACTACTATAGCATATCAACAATTCATTGATAAGAAAAGTGCCTATCATAACACCATTACAAGGTGTTGGTTGGTAGTTCCTAAGAAGGGGCAGTTATAACTGCCAATCAACATGCACATATCACATTTCATTGATGACATTTTAGATATCATTGTGCTTCTCCACATATTAATTGGTAATGAGGATTCCCATGATTTTTAAGAATGGATGTATTTGGTTATTTTTGTCATTATACATGGAGAGCGATCCATTAAACAAGGTAGTATAATCAATGATAGGCTTCATAGGAATCTCACTCAATTCTAGCTCAACAAACCCTTTTATATGTATTGGTAATTTTGATGAGGTAACTCAAATTTATGACAATTACCCATAGCTCCAATTGAAGCATAGCTATAAAAGTTTCAAGAGAGTGAATGATGCACTCACAATGCATGTAGTTGGAGAACTCCAAGGTGACAGGAGCATGAGGATATCTCCAAAATTTTCCCAATTGATTAATATGTATGTAATCTACTTTATTCAATTCCAAATATTTACTTACATCTGAGTTGGGGGCTTTGATGGATTTCCTTATGTCGATCGAGGATACTAGTATGGTTCGATCACACTTGATCCATGATGAATCAAAGCATAACATAGCCACTAATACTCAATCTCAAACAAGATCATTCAAATGAAAGATAACTAAACATTTATTGAAATGAAGCATTCTAAATACAAAAACATTGAAATTTTTATTCTAACCCATTTTAAACTTACCCCATTTTGGAATTGGTGTCATGTTGATGTGGAAAAACAACCCTTTCCCAATCTTGTGATCAGTGAGCTTGTTTCAATCGATTCTATTGAAGAGAATCGATGAAACTATTGTGATAAATGGATGAAAACATGATTTATGCTAAATTGATCATGATGAAAGCTAAATTAACATGATATTATGCTAAAAATGATCTAAATATGCAAAACCTAAGCTAATCTAAGCTAATTCTAAGCTAAAAGATTCAAACCCTAATTTATAAACAAGCTAAAATGGATTCATGGAAGCCATTAATGGAAGCTTAAAGCTAATATGCAACTAAAAAAGAACTAAAATATGCTAAATGTGAGTAAAGTATGAGTGTGAGTTAGAGTGATTTCAATAGCATAAGTTTGCTATTGAAAGATGGATCCATTTGTCTCCAAATAGTGTTCTATTTATAGGAAATCAAATGAGAAATGGAGGGTTGAGATTGAAAAAAGTTAATCAATGGTCAAGGATGGAGGAAATAGGAGGCATGGATCATGGATTCTCATCAACGGGTGAGAATGCAAGATGAGATTTAATCAATGGTTCTCATTCCTTCCTTCCAAACACACTTTTGACATGTTTAAGAGGTGAAGAGTTAACTTGCTCAAGAGGTCACAAGCTTAGCTTGCTCAAAAAGCCAAGTGAGAATATTCATTTTTCAAGTGATTGGAGGAGAAAGAATATTCTTTTTAGAATATTCATATGGGTGAGGAAAAAGGTTATTTAGTTAATTAAAACTAAATTTAATTGTGCAAAGGATGAATATTCTTTTGGAATATTCCCTTGCAAGTGGGAGAAATTGGATTAATTAGATAATTATTAATTAAACAAGGTTTAATAATAGAATTAGGGGATTCAGAAGAATTTAAAGTGATATTCATTAAATTAAATGATTTAATGAATGGGGAAAGGTGAAATGACATTTAATTAAATAACTTAGGGTTATTTAATTAAATAAGAGGACTTAGGGAATTAAATTAAATACTTTGATTTATTTAATTTAATGAGATGAAAAAGGGGGGAAATTAACCCGATTAAATGAATTAGGTTAATAGATGCAAATGATGCAATTAATTAAATAGTTGGGATAATTTAATCAATTAAGCAAAAAGAGGATGGGTTTCAAGAGGAAATGATGTTAGTATACCTAATTCGAGTGTATGATATCATTTAGGACATTTTTCAGTGTCTACGTTTTACCCCTCTTTGAAGCAATGTACTCGTTGCATTGGTTCAAAGACCGATGTTGATTTCGATGCTGCTTTTGTTGCTAATGATGATGCAAAAATGGATATCAATGATCTCTTTGAGATGTTGATAGTCAAGATAAATTTGATTGATCTGACTGATTGATTGATAACATTGTTGAGGATTCACAATAATGCAAGGATTGTGTTGAATAACACAAGGATTGGTAGGGAAAGATATATCCTAATGATGAATGATTTGATAAATTGATCCAAATTTTCTAGTGAGGTTAGGAACAAAATTTGTTAGATGATTTGATATCGATATGATTGAAAAATGGTTGGTTGGCCCCTCGAGAGATCAATCAGAGAATAAAATGTTTCAATTGGGCTCACGATAGGTGAAAATCAGACATTGAATCAAAGAGATGCAACTTTGGAATTTGTTGAGATGAAGATGATATAGATGCCCCATTGTTCCCAATGAAAGAGGGATTGTTATCGTGATAGCTCAGATATTGATGTAGACATATTTTAGGAAGTATAGACAATCATCGGCTAGGGGTAGCCTCATGTATATTTTGATATATCACACATATTCAATACTTGGTTAGAATTGTTAGTAAAGATAGAAGAATAAGAAGATAAGATGGATGGAAGTAGAAGAATTAAATGGATAATGATTAACCATTGATTTTGAGACCAACAAGTCCTTGATCCACTGAGACTTTATTAGATTATGGTGATGAGACATGCATGATGATGATGAGGAGTCGCTCAAATCCAGGGATTGGGATTTTCCGTCATTCCTTGTTTTTGATATAACAAATAGAAATGATGCATGGATGGAAGTAGAAGAATGAAATGGATATTGATTAACCATTGATTTTGAGACCAACAAGTCCTTGATCCACTGAGACTTTATTAGATTATGGTGATGAGACATGCATGATGATGATGAGGAGTTGCTCAAATCCAGGGATTGGGATTTTCCGTCATTCCTTGTTTTTGATATAACAAATAGAAATGATGCATTGAGGTATTTATAAACAGGATGGCATTGTATCTAGTGTAATGAACTTTGACTCTGCAAACAGATAGGATAGTTCTTGTTCACATCTTGACATACGAAAACCTCATCGAAATGTAAGTTAGAAGTTTAGAATATATTGGACCAAAGCATACACAATAGTCAACAACATCCTCCAAATGACCTTCCCACACACAACTAAGCAAGTATGTGCCAATATTATTTTATATGAGTATCCACAAGCACAATGAATGAAAGATAATGATCAATGCCCCATTCCTTTCTCTCTAAGATTTTTGAGGTTGTTTAGGTCTTTTTTGAGGTTGAAGGTGATGATTGATTTATTATGGATGAAGGTTTATTGTGGGTGAAAGCGAAATGGGATGGATAGTTTTGGATTTTCTGGAATATTTATATTTTTTTGGTATTTCAATTTTCTCTCTAAGATTTTCGAGGTTGTTTAGGTTGTTTAGGGTTTTTCAAGATTTTCGAGGTTGTTTAGGTCTTTTCTGAATTTTCAAATGTTTTTGTGTTTTTCAATTTTCAAATGTTTTGTGTTTTCTAAGATTTGAATGTTTAGGGATTTTTGAGAGTTATCTAGATGTTTAGGGGTTTTTCGAGAGTTTTGACCAAGAACCTAACCTAAAAGACCTATCTTAGGGGCCTCAGGGGATAATCAAAGATAAGCCTTGCCTATCCTATACACACAAAGACCACATAGTTTGATTGACTCGACTTATTAACAATGAGATATTAACAATTGATGGAATGCTAGTTTATTATGATGGACTCCTAAAGGACTGACCTAGGGTGTCTTGGGGGCATATCAATGATGGCCTTGCCTACGTTCAAGCTCATAGATGACGTAGTTCGACTAGGGGACTATTTTTGGATTTTCAATGTTCAACCTTTTTAGGATTTTGATGTGTTTTGGATTTTTTGGATTTTGACTTTACAATTTTTGAATGTTTTTGGATTTTATTTGTATAGGATTTTGCAAATGTTTTTGGATTTCTGACTATACAAGATTTAGATGTTTTTGGATTTTGATGAAGGTTTTACGAATGTTTTGAGGATTTTTGATGAGATTTTGAGGAAAACAATACCTAGATCATGATGTTGATGTCACACTATGAGATATAAGACATGAATCAAGAGTTATTTGGAAACAAGAGTGCAATAAACTACCCCCAATGTCTAGCAATTCTTCATAATGCAATGGATAACCAAGATAGGTAATGCATTAGCGAAGAGTTTGATAGAGTTTTAACATGCTAGATATAGGCTATGGGACTTCAGGAGATAAAATGTTAAGAGCCTGTCAAAAATTTTCCATGAGTAGAGTTGAAGTATGCGCAAAATCTTTGTCAAGATCAAGATAAAGTGGAATATCTAGATAAATTTGCATTGGATGGATGGAGGGAACATTGGATTTATCATGACAAGGATGAGATGCTTATGTCTGAGAAGGATCATATAGACACTCAATTATACTCATGACACTTGTTTTCTAGGTTTTCATCATAGTACTTGCCCAAAGTGCCACCATAGTGGTTTTCACTAGAGGACAATTTTTATGTTTATTGTTTTCTTGATTTTTTTATTTTTTTTTATTTTTGATTTTTTTGAAGATTTTGCCCTCATGTTGAACCACCTGGTGGTACTGATGTAGAGGCCACTGTCATAACGTGCCAACGATATCCTTCCTAAAGAAGATTCTTTACTAAGATACAAGCACTTGAATGCAACTATGAAGAACTCTGATCTACCTTGTGGATACCGGAATTAACCCTGTCTATGTACACACATTGTGATAAAGTGCCTTTAGAATCCTTATAATGAAGAGTAGTTGCCAACACATGGTCAATGCAAGAATTGGATATCATGAATAGAGTGGACGGTGACATGTATGAAGGAATATGAGATGTATTGGTTGATGGTTTGGAAGTTTTGACTCTCCAAACTTGGGAAGATGATCAATGATGGGTGGGAACAAAGGTTTTCATGGAACTAGGACCAACCACTAGATATACTTTGTCCCTTGCTTGAGAAGCTTGATTTTGTATTTGAGGACTCTTTTGATGGATACATTTCCCTTTTTGATTCTTCCCCATAGTTTCTTTGACTAATGGATTTTTTGAGGGATGGTTTTCTTTATTTTTCTTTGGTATCCATTTGTACTTGACATGTCCCTTTTGCTTTACTGCTTCATTTTCTTTGATGATCTTCTATTTTCTTTGATAGGAATTCTTCTTTTTATGTTGGCCCCAATTTGCGTATGAGATGATGGGTGAATGCAACTCATGATATAGGTAGTTGTAGCTTTGACAATATTTTCATCATAAGGATTCTTTGTGCCCCATATGTTGATGTTTGTTGTACACAAGATTCCCCCCAGCGTTGTGAAGGTATTATCAATACCTAATATTTTTCCCTAATAATGTATCCTCTGATACATAGCCACTGAATATGACTTGTCATGAACAGATGATATTGCTATGGGTTCCTATTGTTCAGGAATATGAATTGTTTGCTCTGATTCCATGACACCATTATCTATTGATACTGCTTCAAAAGATGTTGATACTGACTCAAAAGATGTTGATACTAACTCAAAAGATGTTGATGATGCATGATCATTGTAAGAATTGAGAATCTCAACCGTTGCTTGCTTTTGTGTAGGAATATCAAGAGTGGGAGACTCATGTTTTGGATGAAGAACGTTTGTATGTCCATCTGAAAGAAATATCTCAAGGGTGATATTAGGGACATCTTTGGAGTTTAAAATGGTTTAGAAGATGTCCCTTAGCTCTTGATGAAACTCTAAGGATAGGGGTTCTTGATCCTGACTCGATTCAAAATAAATTTTGTTATCCTAAAGAGCCTCCTCTTGACATGACCCTTGGGTGGATGATATATCATTGATAAAAGACTCTTCACAACATTTTGTGGGTATGGGTGCAATAAGGGATATTTTTGGCTCATTTGAAACTTCTTCAACATGCCCAATCATTGAGTCATATGTGGGAGAGATATCACAATCTGATATCCACTTGATGTCATTATGGTATAAAATAGTGCTAAACACTCTTGATGATTTTGGACTTTGTTTTAAAATAGTATCTTGATGTGTGTCTTATTCCTTATGTTGTGATGAATAAATATGTACCACCATGGTATCATGGGTATTGTTTACATTTTTTGAGGTCTATGCCTTTCCTAAATCTTTTACTTTTGTATGATCTAGCATAGTGTTTGTGTAAATTTTTAGGTTTTCATTCCCATATTTTTTATCAACATGAATGTCTCCTTGTTCAATAAGATCTTTTATTAGATGTTTGATTCTAAAAAAAAATTGTGTTATGACCTTTTTATCGGTGAATTAACAAAAATGATCGTCTCTACAGCTATGAGGTTTGACTTGTGGCTCTTGATAGTTTGAAAAATATAGGAGTGTGATAAGGTTAGACTATATCAATTGCTTCAGCACATCCTCCATAGGTCCCCTAAGGGAGTGAATTATCATTTAGGAGCACTATTTTTTCTTTGTTATCCCCGTTGAGTGTTTGCAACATTGATTGTTGTTTGATTGTTCGACGGTGATGTGGATGCTTGTTGTGTATTCATGGTTTGGGTGTTTTCTTGTCTAGGGGCAGTTAAAACCACCTTTGCATCAACAACACCATCACTAGTAACATTATTTTTCTTGTCCCAATAGTGGGGCTTGCCATTAAAACTAGTGTATGGTGGTTGTCTTTATACACTTGTGTGTTTCCCTATGGGATTAGGGCTCTCTTGATGTTAAGGGCTCTAGGGATAAGCTCATTGCAAGAGGTAATGGATTGAATTTTTAAGTGGAAGGATAGATCTGGATCAACATTTGCTATGATAATGCCCACTTGTTGTTCATCAGGAAGTGGCCAATTTTTTTTACTAGCTCTTTTCCTCCATTGTTGCATGAAATTGGAAAAATATTCTCCTTTGTTTTGTTTGATAGTATACAACTCTTCTAAGCTTACGTCCATGTCAAGATTGAAGGAGAAGTGATCTATGAATTTTTCAATAATTTCTTGGAAAGTTTTGATGCCTAGAGGCAATTGAGAAAACCAATCCAGGGCAAGACCTATTAAACTTTGTGGGAAGAAACACATTAAGTAGGAGTCATTATAGGCCACCTCCATGCATATGACATTGAATTCCTTGACATGGTCCACACGATTTCCTCTCCCTTTTTATTTATCAAATTTGGGGACCTCAAATCCAGGAAGAAAAGGTACCATTGCAATGTTTCGATTGAATGGATAAGGACATAGGTTTTGTTGTGTATGGGGCTTCTTCATCTTTCCCTTTCAAAAATCCTACATTTCTTGTGATAATGGCTTAAGTTGCGATGCTACATCATTTTTTGGGTTTGGTGGAGGAACATATGTTGCATATTGTGGGATGGTGGATGAAGTGTATATAGGATTCTGATATGATGAGGTGTTGTATGGTGTGTATAGTGGTGTGGGATAAGGTGATAATGGTGTAGGCATATATGTTCCTAACATGTTTGGGTTGATGATGTTTTGTTGAGGGTTATAGTATAGACCTTGTTGTTGTTGTTGTTGTTATGCAAGCAGTTGTTGTTGGTGGGAATATTGTTGAGAAAGCAATGCTTGTTGTTGGGCTTGTTGTTGTTGAGCTTATTGTTGCACGACTAAGGAAGCTTGCTGGACTTCTTGTTGTTATGCTACTAAGGTAGCTTGATGGACTTGTTTTTTTTGTGCTACTAAGGCTACTTGATGTTGTTGTACTACTAAGGTTGCTTGATGTTGTTGTTGTGCTACTAAGGCTACTTGTTGTTGTTGATATTGTTGGATGGCTTGATGATAAGCTTGTTATGCTTGTTGTAAATCTAAGGCATGCACTTGTATTGTAGGATTAGTTGGTTGTTGGTACATATGCGAAGGGTTTTGGATGTTTATGTTTTTCATGGGTTGTGGGTTGTTGATGAGAGGTTGGGGGTTCCCTTAGTTTAACATTCCTTGTAAGATAGTGGATTGATGTGGAGGAATGTAAGTTTGAGGTCCCATTTGATTTTGTATGACGTGGGGGACCAAGTGGAAAGATGATGATGGTGCCATTAGATATTACTATGTTAAGGGCACATTAGGACCTTGAGTCCATTGATTGAAAGGATTCCCTTGAGTGATAGGTAGGGGGTTCCCTTGTTGTTTTTGAGGTTGGATCAAGGTATTACCTTGGTTGATGGGATTCGTAACCAAGATGTTGTTTTGGTTTGGGTCAATGATAGATGGGTTTGATGTGGATGGTGGATTGACTTGAGTAGCTTGGGTAACCACTTGTTTCAATGTGTCAATGGGGTTGTTGGAACAACTTGTCAAGGGTTGACTTTGTGTGAGAGTGTTAGCTTCCCCTTGTTGTCCTACTTGAGGCACTTGGTTCGCATTACCTTGTGTATCTTTAGGCATACTTGGGGTATTTTTGATGATGGATGAAGATGGTTACACTCAAAATTTTGAGATTATTGTGGTGTCATGGAATGTAAGTGGTTTTCCAAAGGTTGGTGACCAACTTGTGTTTTGGGGAAGGTTGGCAGTTAATAGAATGGTCGTGTTGTGAATACCCACAGTTGTGTTTGTTCCTAGACATGAAGTGAGACCAAGGTTGGTTCCCAGCCTAGTTGCAAGACTAGATGTTAAGGGTTTACTTGGCACAAGGGATGGAGTTGGTTGAATCGTAGATGAAGTCAATCCTTGTGTCAATGATTGTGCAACAAAAGATGGGAAAATTGGAGCCACATTTTCTAAGGCTTGATATTCCATGATTTCTTCCCTAGTAAGTACAAATGGATTGTTCGTGACATCTTCTATTTCATACGACCCTGATAGTATTTTTTGAGCAATGGTGATAATGGGAAATGAAAAGATGAATGATGTGGGGAGTGATCTTTGCAAACGTTTTGGGACAACACTTTTGACTTAAGTTTGATGGTTTGGTGTTTGGATAAAGGATGTTTATGAACTTGAGAATATTTAGGGTAGACTCATGACCTTCAAGGTAAACTAGTTCAAAGATGATAACTAACTTAACTAAATACATGGAAAAGGATTCATTTCACATACAAAGTAGCTAAGTTATGGTTTGGGTTTGATTGATGTCTAAGTCCAAAGTGTTGGTGTGTTCAAAAGTTTTGCAAAGTTTGGTGAAGTGAAGGATGAAAATGTTGAAGGATGGATGAAATGTTTGACCCAATGTTGACCTAGAGTGAACCTATGTTTTCCAAGACCAAGGTAGTGAGAAACATGTTATACCTCTAAAGTGTTCAAACCATAAGGACTCAAATGTTTTGGTAAGATAGAACTCAATGCTTGTGCGAAAAGAATCCAATGATTTTGAAAATAAAACTCAATGATTTTGGATAATGGAACTCAATGGTTTTGACAATAGAACTCAGTGATTTTGAACTCAATGTTTGCAATGTTTTCCTTGTATGATAGCGGGCATAAAATTTGGTTGTTCCACTGGAGTGATCAGATGCCAAATGGTCATGTGGGGTTAAATTTGTCAATTTATCTTGCTTAAATGAGTTTCTTTCTACCACAAACACTTGTCTTGATTAATCTTTCAAAATAAATGTCTATGTCAAAAACATCATAACTTCCACAATGTTCGTTTCGTGAAAATCATCAGGTTGAAGCCATAATTTCCTATGTTGTCTTTAGAAAATATTGATTGAGATACAAGTCAAGATATTTAGAAATCTCTAAGGATAGAAATCCTTAGGACAAGTAGTAATATCAAGGCTAATTCAAAAGAAATCCATATTTAAACCAAAGTGTTTGAAATTTTGAGGAAGATAGTGAATGTTTATTTTTGTAGCATTTTGGAACCAAGCAATATATTAAATTGACTCACCATCATTTACAATCCTATGTTTGAAATGACCATACTTGTTGATTCCCCACTTGGATCTCTCTAAACACTAAGACATTGCAAACAGTTAGAGATTTGGAAACACTGGCTCCCCTCCACAACACACACTTCTTGGGACCACCAAATCTCAAAATCCTGAAGATCTTAAGATCTTGGGGATTTTTCTATTTCAACAATGAATAATACAAATGTGGGCGGCTTCAGAATGACCATTCTTGCACCAACAAGCATTAATGATTTTGGCAACTAAACAATGGTTCTTAGTAACAAACCGAGAACACCTAGTTGTATACGCACCTGCTTTGCCACTTAAGGCTCTTACTACCGTTCCCGTTCCACTTAAGGCATGGTACTAGGTCCAGTATGTTATACAGTCTAGGATAGAAGGTACTTTCTCACAATTTCCAACCTTTAATATAGCTCGTCGGCAAATGTGCATGCAAGAAGTTTCCTATGAGTTTCCTATTGTGGGGTGTGTCTCATAGTAAGCCCTCTCTTAAGGGTGACACAAAGCATAAAAGTGTACTTAAGTATTTCTCTTCACCCAAGATCGTACGAAGCGCAAGGGGATTATATACATACTATAAGTGCACACAAACAATGAAGTACACTTGGAGTGTTTCTCTTCACCCAAGATCACACGAAGCGCAAGGGGATTGGATATAGACTACAAGTGTGTCACAACAAAGAAGATAGTCATTCATTTTACCAACTAAAGCTAAGATGAATTCATTTTATGCACCAACCAAAATGTTAAGTTTCCTTGTTCAATTTTAAAGCCAAAAAGACAATGATGAGATGAGGGTTCAATTTTAGTCCCATTTGAGTGTTCATTTTAAATCCAAATGAAATTTAGTGAAGTCCTAGAGCATAAAGTAGAAAGCATAAAAAGTTGGGTTATAATTGCCCCAAAGCGTCAAATGCTTGTTACAATCATAGAATTTTAAGATAAGAATGCTTCTTCACTTCAGCTTCGTGTTGTCCAATCTTGCAAATTTACGTTAGTCTAAAAACTAGAATAATGTTAGAGGCATGTTAGTACTCTGACGAATCAAAAAAAAAAAACACATGCTGAAAAATGATTGTTAAACTCCATACCATATTTAGGTGTTGTTGCACACGATAGCATTCCTTTGATGAATAAAGGCGTCACTTTGCAGCCAAAACAGCGAGCACAATAGCGTCGCTATTTGGTCCAGCATCACCGTTTCAAAATATTCGGTACCTCGATAAAGTATTAGTGTCATTGTTTGTTTAATCAGCGTCAATCCATTTAATAGGAAACATTGTTTTAAATTACGATAGCATCGTTGTATGGTGACACCTAGCAAAGTGTGTCACTGTAATTGGTTTGGGTGTCGTTGTTTCTACAAAAGTTAGAACAAACAGAATTCAAGCTAGGAATTGATAAAATTTGATCAGTTTGCCCTCCTTCTAGCACCAAAATGTCAACTGAGGATACTAGTATGGGCCGATCACGCTTGATCCATGATGAATCAAAGCATAACGTAGCCACTAATACTCAATCTCAAACAAGATCATTCAAATGAAAGATAACTAAACATTTATTGAAATGAAGCATTCTTAATATGAAAACATTAAAATGTCTATTCTAACCCATTTGAAACTTATCCCATTTTGGAATTTGTGTCATGTTGATGTGGAACAATGACCCTTTCCCACTCCCATGATCAGTGAGCTTGTTTCAATCGATTCTATTGAAGAGAATTGATGAAACCGTTGTGATAAATGGATGAAAACATGATCTATGCTAAATTGATCATGATGCAAGTTAAATTAACATGATATTATGCTAAAAAAGATCTAAATATGCAAAAGCTAAGCTAATCTAAACTAATTCTAAGCTAAAAGATTCAAACCCTAATTTATAAACAAGCTAAAATGGATGCATGGAAGCCATTAATGGAAGCTTAAAGCTATTATGCAACTAAAAAAGAACTAAAATATGTTAAATGTGAGTAAAGTATGAGTGTGAGTGAGAGTGATTTCAACAACATAAGTTTGCAATTGAAAGATGGATCCATTTGTCTCCAAATAGTGTTTTATTTATAGGAAAGCAAATGAGAAATGGAGGGTTGAGATTAAAAAATCTAATCAATGATCAAGGATGGAGGAAATAGGAGGCATGGATCATGGATTCTCATCAACGAATGAGAATGCAAGATGAGATTTGATCAAGCATTCTCATTCCTTCCTTCCAAACACACTTTTGACCTGTTTAAGAGGTGAAGAGTTACTTGCTCAAGAGGTCACAAGCTTAGCTTGCTCAAGAAGCCAAGTGAGAATATTCCTTTTTCAAGTGATTGGAGGAGAAAGAATATTCTTTTTAGAATATTCATATGGGTGAGGAAAAAGGTTATTTAGTTAATTAAAACTAAGTTTAATTGTGCAAAGAGGAATATTCTTTTGGAATATTCCCTTGCAAGTGGGAGAAATTGGATTAATTAGATAATTGTTAATTAAACAAGGTTTAATCATAGAATTAGGGGATTTAGAAGAATTTAAAGTGACATTCATTAAATTAAATGATTTAATGAATGGGGAAAGGTGAAATGCCATTTAATTAAATAACTTAGGGCTATTTAATTAAATAAGAGGACTTAGGGAATTAAATTAAATACTTTGATTTATTTAATTTAATGTGATGAAAAGGGGGGGAAATTAACCCAATTAAATGAATTAGGTTAATAGATGCAAATGGTGCAATTAATTAAATAGTTGGGCTAATTTAATCAACTAAGTGAAAAGATGATGGGTTTCAAGAGGAAATGATGTTAGTATACTTGATTCGAGTGTATGATATCATTTAGGACATTTTTCAATGTCTACACATTATAAATTTCCCAAGTATCACTACTGAATTTGACTCCATTTTTCGACGAACGTACGTCGGTCGTTCGACAAACTTTTTTGGAAAATCAATGAATTGACAAAAAAAATTCGTCACTATTTTTTCGTCGAAATTCCGATGATGAATTAAACATCGAAATAACAGCATAGATTCGTCAGTCGTCAGCATCATAAAATGACTCGGATGTTCATCGAAATATTGATGAAAACTTCGTGTATCCACCGACGAATTACAACCTAAATGCAATTGCAATGCCTCTTCTGAAGTGTCGAAACAACACTAGAAGTTTGTCGCCATTTCGAAGAAATGGGAAAGGAGTTATGACGAAGTCTTCATCGCAGCTAAGCAACTTTGTCAGACCTTTTATGTGATTCGTTGGTGGCCTTTGTCAAAATTGTGACGAAATGGGCAAGGAGTTACGACGAAGCCTTCGTTGCAGCTAACCAATTTTGTTGGACCTTTTCTATGATTTGTCGGTGGCCTTCGTCAAAATTGTGACGAAATGGGAAAGGATTTATGACGAAGCCTTTGTCGTAACTTAACTTCGTCGGACCTTTTTAGTGATTCGTCGGTGGGTTTCGTCAAAATTGCGATGAAACAATGCAATTTAAAAAAAAAAAAAATCGTTGAAATGTACTATCGCGAAGACTCTTGGCGATGACCACCGAAGCCAACCCATCGGTGAGAGATCAATCATCGGCATAGGATAGAAAACTCACTCCGATAGTCCATGTCTTGTTGATGACTTTCGTCGGCAAGATAGATCCAATGTCACACCAATCTGACCTCTTCAGGAGTTTTGAACACAACTGGTTATCAGCAAGACATTCTGAGGGTCTCGTCAATTAAACAAGTGTCTAAGAGCAAGGAAACAAATGGAACCTATTAATTTTCTTATTTTGGGGTTCTTTAAATCATAGAATAGATACCATCTTCTTGTGTATAATGTACTTATATTCATATTTGAATTTGAGACCAATTGTCATTGCACATTCCATTTTACTTGCACAGAGTATTCTATAAGCAATTTATTGATAATGCCAAATGATTTATGGTGTTGTACAACTCTACCTATCATCACAGTTCTGTTGTTCCCCCCGAGAGAATCCTGCAAAGACAAGTTTACAATACCAAGTCAAATAATATGAAAAAGACTTACTTCCATACAAATTAAATGATTATTCTCACAATGGCAATTGTCTAATTACAATAACAATTCCATGAAAGGTTATCCATGATTCATAAGTGATGATTGATCATACATACAGACTGCAAGATGCATAGAAAAAGCATTACACTTGAGAACAACCAAGGGATAACAAGGGAAGGAGTTAAGAAACTTCTGGATTGAAGAGAAAATGTGTAGGGAAAATGTTGAGCAATGTCAAGAGAACAAAGCTTGTAGAACATATTCTTGACCTAATCAAGCTCTTGAACAACTTTAAAAAATTAAATACTAACACATACATGAGACATGTAATGAACTTCCAATATCTGCTATCTTTTTCATTAATGCAGAGGTAGGTAAAGGAGAAATAATTATAATTGTAACTCTATTCATAGTCCAGTAAATTATGTTTGTAATTTGTGTTCAATGGACCTCAGTTTTATAATTATACTGCCCATCTAATACCATATTTTAATCCAGAGTTCAACTATCTCATATCTAAAGAAGCACCTTCAATTAACCATTTAAAGTACTATAAAATAAGGTAAGACTTTTGGTGCAGGAGCGCCCATAGGTTACCTTAGGTTGTTTAGAAGGTCTGTCTAGGACAGTCTTGTCTAGGACAACTAAGCAATCAAATTTAGTTCATTTGGATGTAATCCTTAATGGAATTTTTGGTTGGGTTTTGATCAGATGAAGGTCATGTTGACCATAGAATAGGAGTTATTAGGTTCTAGCTAAAATAAGGTCTTGGAATTTTAGGAATTCTTGCACAATGTTTGAAAATATTGCTCAATTAGAGCTACAAGCGGCCAAGAAGAGCCAAGGAGAGGATAACTATTTTTGAGACCCTATTTAGGGGTGACCTTGACATGGGAGAAAGTTTAGAAGCATTGGATGTAGTTCTAAATTTTGAATTCAAGAGAGAACGGTTGAGTTTGTGTGAGCATTTTTGGTTTTTTTTGTTTGCTTTGAGAAGTTACTTTAATGGAGTAGATCAGCACTGTAATTAGTGCATTATGCAGGTTAGAAGCTCTTAGAATACTGTGTGACACTAATTCAATTTGTTGTTTAGTTTCCAAGCATTGTTTGTAGATAGTTTGCTTTCTTTCATTTGTTGGTCTGACAGGCAGTTTGAGGAAAATGGAGGGTTAGATCACATTCCCACTGTACATATTGTACGGCCCCTTTGGGAATTGTGACTAGACTCCATGGTTGTACATACAGTAGGGTTAGGAGTCCTGGATAGCATCGGAATCACTGTGGAAGTCTTCTGCTAGGCGAGCCAGGAAGTGTCCGGCTAGGGAAGACAAAAAGTGTAGAGCACTTGATTTGTAGGGGTGTCCATTTCCTAACAAGTCACAGTGTGGAGAGGGCAGGTAAGTGCCTTGCCAAGACATAGCAAGGAGGAGGAAGCTCCATCGATCCATCTGGTGTGAGGAAAACCTAACAGTTTGCAGTGAAGTCAAGGAAGGGTTTGTAAAGGCCTAATTTTTCCAAATTGTGGGTTAAGCCTTTGTACGAATAGTTGAGACCCAAGACCCCAAAAAATATTTGAGAGGTGAGCATGTGAACTAGGAATCCCAAGAAAATATTGGGGTGTTCCTTGGAAAGATTTGTAAACAACCCTAATTTCTCAGAGAAAGAGGCCTAATTGGGGCTCCTAGGCTAGTAGCCTTTTTAGACCTAAATGAGGGTTTGGTGGAAGCGACTAAGAAGTGGAGTTAGGTGGACCCTCAAGAACCAAAGTAGGATGGATTGAATTCATTAGAAACACCTCCACACCCTTGCAAATCTAAATTCAAGATTTGGAGGATTTGTAGCCTTTAGGGTGGATTAAGGGCTTAGGCAAGTGTTTCAAGAGTGCACCAAGTTTTGACTTGGTAGGAAGAACTAAGTTGATAGTTGGGTTGGCAAGGAGAAATTAGGGGACCCTAAGAAGGAAGAGGTCCTATAGGTTTCAAGTGGTGGAGTGAAACACCCTAGAGGTCTTCCAAGCAAGACCCAGAGCATGAAACAGTGATTGTTTCATCCAACCTCCCTATCAGATTGGTATCAGAGCAAAAAAAGATTTGGGATAGAATAATATATGTTAGAGATTGAGTCTAGTGGTTCTACTAACATGGTGACAAATGCAGAATTGGCCAAGAAGGTCGAAGAATAGGAGGAAGACAATAGGCTATTGAGGGAAAGAATAGCCCAACTTGAGCAAGCAATGAGTAATGTGCAGTTGGAAGGAAGGGTACCAAAGAAAGAAGAGGTTGCAGAGGAAGACAAGATCCCTGAACCTGACCTTGTTTTGCAAGAAGAGCCTTTCTTGAAGGCATTGAAGGCTTTGAGTGGAAAAGCACTTGAAGGCATACCACTGTTTAGTGGGAAAATGGAAGCTAATTTAGTCATGGATTGGATAGAGGGAATGGAAAACCATTTTGAGTGTGATGGAATCACTAAAGAATAGAAGGTAAAGGTGGCCAAATCAATATTGAGAGGTTCTACCTTGACATGGTGGAATTTCATTCAGACAGAGAGAGAAAAGGAAGGCAAGAAGCCTATTTCTACTTGGAAGGGGATGGTTGCCAAAGTGAGAGAAGCATACATTCCAAATGATTATGAGATTTAGTTGCATAAGAAAAGACAGAGCTTGAGACAAAGAGACCAAGATGTGAATTCATATACTGAGGAGTTTCAAAAACTTTGTATGAGGTCTAATGTTACAGAGGATGAAAGTCTTAAGGTGGCTAGATACCTTAATGGTTTGAAGTGGAACATTCAAGAGGAGATGAATCTTCTAAGTCCCAAAACAGTGCACCAATGCTATCAATTGGCTATAAAGATTGAAGAGAGGAGTAGGAGGAAACAAGATCAGGCTTCTAAGAGTAGAGGAAAAGGCAGAGATCAAAGAGGACATATATGTGGATACCAAGGTAGAGGGACTGAACAAAGAAATCAGGGGGAGTCTAAACTCATAGAGCATGGAAATGAAACAACTTCTAGAGGAGGTTATGGAAGAGGTAGAGGACCTTAAGGAGGTTCAAATAGAGGAAGAGGAGCAGGCAGAAGCAACTCATACTTTGCTAGTATGAAGTGTTATAACTGTGGTCAAGTAGGTCATCCAGCTTATAGGTGCCCAGAGAAAGCATCTTCTTCAAATACAGAAAAGAGCGTAGCATATGCTCAAGAAGACACTATGAGTGTCAAGTCACTAGAGGTTAGTCACATTGAGTCAGAAATGGGGGAGAACTTGATGTTTAGCAGGGTTCTAATTAGACAACCAGTCAAAGCAGAGCCAAAGCAAAGGAGAGCCTTATTCTGGGAAAGATGCAAAATACTTGGAAAGGTGTGCAAGGTTATAGTGGATTCAGGGTCCACTGATAACATTATCTCTGAGGAGGCAATGAGGAAGTTGAAGTTGGAGAAAGTACCCCACACTAACCCTTATAAGGTGACATGGTTGAACAAAGGACAGAGTGTTCTTGTAAATGAATAGACAACAGTGGAGTTCTCCATTGGAGGGTACAAGGACAAGTTGATTTGTGATGTGTTTCCCATGGATGCATGCCATCTTCTATTGGGAAAACCATGGTAGTATGACAGAGGAGCCATCTATGATGGAAAGGAAAACACTATCTCATTTAAGAAGGATGGAAAGACATTCAAACTGCAGTCACTATCAGATGAGGAAGAAGGATAGTCAAAGACCCCTAGTGTCTTGTTAAGTAGTGGCAAAGAGTTTGTCAACACTCTACAACAAGGAGGGGAAGGATATGTGGTCATGGTGAAACCCAAGGAGGAAGATAAGACTAGGAAAATAGTCATACCACGAGCAGTCCAGAAGTTGCTTGAGAAGTTCAAGGACATAGTTAGTGATGGAACACTAGCAACCTTACCTCCAAAGAGAGCCATCAGCCTTCAGATTGACTTCATACTAGGGGCTTCATTTCCAAACAAAGCAGCTTACAAGCTTACACCAAATCAGAATCTAGAAGTAGCTAGACAAGTGTAGGAGTTATTAGACCAAGGACTAATTAGGAAGAGCATCAGTCCGTGTGCAGTACCAGTGGTCTTAGCAACCAAGAAAGGTGGTAAGTGGAGGTTATGCACTGATTCTAGGGCTATCAATAGGATTACAATCAGATATAGGTTTCCTATTCCTAGGATAGAGGATTTGATGGACTGTCTTGGAGGAGCACAGTATTTTACCAAATTGGATCTCAAGAGTGGATACCACCAGATTAGAATCAAAGAGGGGGATGAATAGAAGACATCTTTTAAGACAACTGATGGGTTGTATGAGTGGAGAGTTATGCCATTTTGCCTCTCAAATGCCCCTAGCACATTTATGCGGCTCATGAATGAAGTGCTTAAGTATTTCACGGGGTTATTTGTGGTGGTATATCTAGATGATATACTCATCTTTAGCAAGACAACAGAAGAACATCTAAAGCATGTGGAGTTGGTTCTTAAAAGATTGCAGGAGGAGAGGTTAGCCATCAACCTAGAAAAGTGTGAGTTCTTCAAACAAGAGCTTGTGTATTTAGGGTTTGTAGTATCCCAATGATCATTGAAGATGGACCTAAGCAAGGTGGAAGCTATCCTAAATTGGCCTACACCAACCACTGGGACAGAGGTAAGGAGTTTTCATGGGTTAGCTCAGTTTTATAGGAAATTTATAAGGAACTTTAGTGGCATATGTGCACCAGTACTTGATAAAATCAAAGGTGGCCTAAAAACTAAGTTCAAATGGACTCCTGAAGCTAAGAAGGGTTTTGAGGAACTGAAACAAAAAGTGGCAACTCAACCCATCCTTTTATTACCGAGTTTTGATAAGTTATTCACTGTGGAATGTGATGCCAATGGAATTTTAGTAGGAGGAGTACTAAGCCAAGAAGGCAGACCTATAGCTTTCTTTAGTGAAAATACCAATGAAGCTAAATAGAAGTATTCTACTTATGACTTGAAACTATATGCTCTAGTACAGTCACTTAGAAAGTGGAGGCATTATCTCCTACCTAAGGAATTTGTAGTGTTTTCTGATAACCAGGAACTTAGCTACATCAACACACAAGAGAAGTTGAGCAATAGACATTTGAAATGGATGGAATACCTCCAAGCCTTCACATTTACCATCAAGCACAAGAAGGGACAGTTGAACAAGGTGGTAGATGCATTAAGTAGGAGGTTGTTGATAGTGCAAGAGATACAAATAAAGAGTATTGGGATAGAGAGTTTCAAGGATCTCTATGGAGAAGATGAAGACTTCTTAGAGACATATAAGGTATGTTCTGATTTTGAGAATCACTTTCATAGTCAATTCTCAGAGTATACATTGCAGAGTGGACTTTTGTTCAAGGGGAATCAGTTATGTGTTCCAAAAGGTTCAATGAGAGAGAATCTTATCTAGGAGAAGCACAATGGTAGTCTTAGTGGTCATTTTGGTATCTACAAGACACTGGAATTAGTGTAGAGGTTCTATTATTGGCCCAAGTTGCCCAAGGATGTCAGAAGGTATGTGGAGCAGTGTGTAGTTTGTATGAAAGCCACGAGCTAGCAATGCAGGTTTGTATCAACCTCTACCCATTCCCAATAGACCATGGGAATGTATTAGCATGGACTTTGTGGTAGGACTCCCTAAGACTAAGACAGGGTTTGATAGTGTCTATGTGGTGGTAGATGGGTTTAGTAAAATGAATCACTTTGTTCCTTGCAAGACCACCCATGATGCTATCTATATTGCTCATCTTTTCTTCAAAGAGATTGTGAGGATCCATGGATTGCCATTGAGCATTGTCTCAAATAGGGATGTGAAGTTCATGAGTCATTTTTGGAAGACTCTATGGAGCAGATTAGGTACTAACTTGTCTTTTGGATCAGCCTACCATCCTCAGACAGATGGACAAACTGAGGTGATCAATAGAGTGTTAGGTAACCTGCTAAGATGCCTCACCAAGGAGTATGGACAGACATGGGACTTGGTCATATCACAAGCTGAATATGCCTACAATGACATTGTGAATCGGACCACAAGCAGAAGTCCTTTTGAAATTGTGTATGGAATGCACCCAAGAGGTGTGTGTGAACTTAGAGACTTAGGAACTATGGAGCATAGGAGTGGCCATGTTGAGGATTTCTCTCAGACCATGAAGGAGATTCAGGAGCAAGTGAAGAAGAAAATTACAGAGGCTACTCACAAGCTGAAAGCTAAGGTGGATATGTCTAGGAAAGATCTACAATTTGCAGTAGGGGACTATGTCATGGTCCATCTCAACAAATCTAGGTTGCAGAAAGGAACATCATCCAAGTTGCAGATGAAGAGAGTGGAACCATGTAAGGTGTTAGCCAAGTATGGAAAGAATGCCTACAAGGTGGAGCTACCTGCAGACTTAGGCATTTCACCAGTGTTTAATGTGGCTGATTTGATCAGGTATAAAGGACCAGTCACTAACTTGGATCAGAAAAGTGTGGATGTCTTGAAGGATGTGAGTAACATAGCCTTACCTCCTAAAGACAAGCTACAAGCAAAGAGGATCTTGGAATCAAGGATGAAGAAGTCTACCCAGCATAAGGAATACATGGAACATCTCATCAAATGGAAGGAAAAACCAAAATTTGAGGCTACATGGGTGGATGAAGATCAGTTCAAGAAGTAGGGTATTGGTTTATCTCTGATCTCTCCCCACATTCCTTAGTGTTTGTGCAGAGGGGGGAGAATGGTGCAGGAGCACCCATAGGTTACCTTAGGTTGTTTAGAAGGTCTGTCTAGGACAACTAAGCAATCAAATTTAGTTCATTTGGATGTAAGCCTTAATGGAATTTTTGGTTGGGTTTTGATCAAATGAAGGTCATGTTGACCATAGAATAGGAGTTATTAGGTTCTAGCTAAAAGAAGGTCTTGGATTTTTAGGAATTCTTGCATAATGTTTGAAAATATTGCTCAATTGGAGCTACAAGCGGCCAAGAAGAGCCAAGGAGAGGATAACTATTTTTGAGACCCTATTTAGGGGTGACCTCGACATGGGAGAAAGTTTAGAAGCATTGGATGTAGTTCTAAATTTTGAATTCAAGAGAGAACGGTTGAGTTTGTGGGAGCATTTCTAGTTTTTTTTGTTTGCTTTGAGAAGTTCCTTTAATGGAGTAGATCAGCACTATAATTAGTGCATTATGCAGGTTAGAAGCTCTTAGAATACTGTGTGGCACTAATTCAATTTGTTGTTTAGTTTCCAAGCATTGTTTGTAGATAGTTTGCTTTCTTTCATTTGCTGGTCTGACAGGCAGCTTGAGGAAAATGGAGGGTTAGATCACATTCCCACTGTACATATTGTACGACCCCTTTGGGAATTGTGACTAGACTCCATGGTTGTACATACAGTAGGGTTAGGAGTCCTGGATAGCATCGGAATCACTGTGGAAGTCTTCTGCTAGGCGAGCCAGGAAGTGTCCGGCTAGGGAAGACAAAAAGTGTAGAGCACTTGATTTGTAGGGGTGTCCATTTCCTAACAAGTCACAATGTGGAGAGGGTAGGTAAGTGCCTTGCCAAGACATAGCAAGGAGGAGGAAGCTCCATCAATCCATCTGGTGTGAGGAAAACCTAACAGTTTGCAGTGAAGTCAGGGAAGGGTTTGTAAAGGCCTAATTTTTCCAAATTGTGGGTTAAGCCTTTATACGAATAGTTGAGACCCAAGACCCCAAAAAATATTTGAGAGGTGAGCATGTGAACTAGGAATTCCAAGAAAATATTGGGGTGTTCCTTGGAAAGATTTGTAAACAACCCTAATTTCTCAGAGAAAGAGGCCTAATTGGGGCTCCTAGGCTAGTAGCCTTTTTAGACCTAAATGAGGGTTTGGTGGAAGCGACTAAGAAGTGGAGTCAGGTGGACCCTCAAGAACCAAAGTAGGATGGATTGAATTCATTAGAAACACCTCCACACCCTTGCAAATCTAAATTCAAGATTTGGAGGATTTGTAGCCTTTAGGGTGGATTAAGGGCTTAGGAAAGTGTTTCAAGAGTGCACCAAGTTTTGACTTGGTAGGAAGAACTAAGTTGATAGTTGGGTTGGCAAGGAGAAATCAGGGGACCCTAAGAAGGAAGAGGTCCTATAGGTTTCAAGTGGTGGAGTGAAACACCCTAGAGGTCTTCCAAGCAAGACCCAGAGCATGAAACAATGATTGTTTTATCCAACCTCCCTATCAACTTTTACTTGAGAAAGATTGGGCACACTTGTAGGATTAAAGTTCTCGCAATCATCAGGATTTATTGGCACACAGACACAACCTGCAACATATGAAATAATGGATGACTACAAGTTAGTGAAATGGTCCTTAATATGTGACTGGTTTGCAAATTGATTGGTAGAAAATAAGGTTACAAATAGATCTACATGAAAATTATGAGGACAATATACTGTAATCATCAAAATAGATGAAAAGTGAAAATGAAAGAGTCGAGCTACATCTCTAGAGCCTAAAAAAAATACATGTAAGAAACATAAAAAAAAGAACAAACCGGTTTTTGGATGAATACAAAATGGTGCCTTCAGCAAGTGATTCATATGCTTTCACACCTAACACGGGACATTAAGAAGATTTTAGCCTTCCTCTGTGAAATTAACTACTTACAGAATAAACCCAAAAACCAATATTATATACCTCCATGTCTAGCAGAGGGTAGGTATAAGAAAAAAAAATCCTCAATGCAATGCCAAAAAATATCAATGTGTGTGTAGGTTTGTATTACTCAAAATATCATTTCACTGCCTAAGGAAAAATACCAAAGTGATGTTTTAAATTTCAATCTTCACATAGGCTCCCTTATTGCTACACATGCATATACAAGCATTATTCGAGCTCTAAACTATTCAAATATTAAGGATTTAATTAGCTATAAGATGGAAAGTTGTTTAGACATAATCCATCATCTTTTACATATCTTTATTCACTCCTAGCGCTTCAGATAAATTTTTGTAAATGAGACAAAAATGTGAATCTTTTATGACAAAGAAAATTCTTAAAAGGAGGGGGGAGAGAGAAAAGGGTAGGGGGCAAGAGAATGCTTGAATGTATAGCAAAGTATAACATTTTGATAATTATAACAATGAAACGAATCTTAAGTTTGAATCATTAATATCATTTACAACATTTATGATCAAGAATGAATGTAAGTAGAGAAACTTTTGCATACCTGCATATGGTACAAAATTTCATGGTTAAGTGGAAGCCTCCCATCAACAAGAAGATCCAAATATCCGTGTATCTATATCAATCAAGCCTCTAAACCCTTCAGAGCTGTCAATTTTTCCACTAACTTGTTATGCACAAAAGTCAAATTTTAGAGTTATGTCACCACTAAAAATAGAAGAAACAGAGCTTTGAAACCAAATCCACACACAACACAATGTGGTATTCATACAAAACCATACAAAAAAACTAAACTCAAAACATTGGAATGGAAACAACTTCAAATTATGATGCAGAGCATGGATTCAGGGTATAAAGAATCATTTTTCTGCCACCATAGTGATAAGTTAACACTTTCTTTCATCTTTGCATATTGGTTTGATGCTTCAAACGATGCATTTCTTATATTGAAGAGTGCATTACCTTATTGAGCTTCTCTTTGTTTCGAGAATAGTTTAATATTCTCTACTTAACAGGGCCAACCATGTGATGGTGGAAGCTCATTTGGCCCCTCCCCCCCCCCCTCACATCACTCTCAATTTCCCATACCCAATCATATAACATTAATCATCCATTCGTCCATTAATAACATATAACATTCATTCATTCATCCATTAATAACATATAACATTCATTCATTCATCCATTAATAATATATAACATTCATTCATCCATTAATAACATATAACATTCATTCATTAACATATAACATTCAATAATTAACATATTCACATTCATTCATTAACATATAATATTCATTCTTTCAGTTTTTACATATTATCAAAAATATGGTTGTCATGATATGATTACAATCACTTTGTTTTTTGTTTCCCTTTTAAAGCTAAAAAAATCTGAAGTGGAGTATCATTTTCTAAATCATCTGTCCCCCTTTTAGTTGTTCTGCCCTCTGCTTGTGATCTTAATGTACACCTAGTCGTCTACTCATGACGTGGACGCCACTGCAAGGGGGAGTCTGCTACAATAACAAAGAAATGTTAAAATGATATGTTTTATTATTATTGTTACAAGTATTTCATTAATTAAAAGAACATTAGAGTGGTTCACTTTACCTGATGGGTCCACATCATGTTCCTAAACTTATGTTATAGACTCATGCTCAACATGTTGAACACCCTCTAAATCCTGATCTGCAGTTGAAACACGAAAGGTTACATTAATTAATACACCAATTGAAATTAAATATGTTTAAAAGAACATGACAGTGGTCCTCTTTACCTGATGGGGCCACATCATGTTCCTGATCTTCTCTAGCCTGATCATGCTCAACACGTTTATCACGCTTTACATGCTCTAAAGTTGAAACACGAAAGGTTACATTAATTAATATACCAATTGCAATTGAATACATTTAAAGGAACTTTAGAGTGGTCCTCTTTACCTGATGGGACCACATCATGTTCCTAATCTTCTCTAGCCTGATCATGCTCAACATGTTGATCACGCTCTACATGCTCTAAAGTACCGGGATGCACACCATGACCTTCATTTGCAGGTTGTGCTCCACCCTCACCAGGCTGCATTCCAATGTCATGTGAAGTATTATCATTGCTTGAATGTTTAAAACAAACAGGCATGTAATTACTTTATGGTGGAAAATAATATTGAATAGATTGCACAAGTATTCAATTTTAAATAAACTTTATTGAGTTTATTTACCTGCATGTCGGATGTAGTGGAAGATTGTGTTTTCCCAGTCAAGACTCTTAGGCATTCAGCCATAGCTCCATAGCCTTGCTGGGAGGCAATCTTCAAGCCATCTTTTGTAGGAACTCTGTTGAATTCAAAGCCCTACATTTTTGCATAAGATCATGAATTTTGCTTCTATGGTGTGATAAAACCAAAAAAAAATTCAATTTATTATTTGGATACAATATTTCATTTATTGATACTTACAATGCATGCGGCTAATTTCATATAACCACCAGAGCTGTTTAGCACCTGGTTTTTTAGTCTTTCCTTGTTGCCTTCATGTGTCGCAGCCTATGAAAAGTTTGAAATACATTAGATTATGTGTAAAGTTTTTATAGTATCGATGTGTCAGGCAGCCTATGAAAAGTTTGAAATACATTAGATTATGTAAAAAAGAAAAGAGTAATCGCGATATAATTACTTGTTGATAGTAATACATACCTTCCTTGGCCCGGGTGGTGTCTTTCCTTTTTCTTTTCAGCCTCCTTTCCATCCTGGACACCATGTCCTTCCACTCCCTCTTCAGAATCATGGGGGGACACTCGTACTTTTTGTTCTTCTCTAAATGTGACCTATATTGGTCCCTCACATACTTTAGATAGGTACCGGCTTTCTTAAGGACCTTGGTTTGGTTGAATATTTTATCACCGAAGAGCACAACTAAACGGTTAATGAGCTCATCTTTTAAATCTTGATTTTGGGCATTCCACCGTGTACGTATGGTGGGCCTGAAGAGCTCCAATGCAATATCACTTAGATGTTTATAAAAATCATTATTTCCTGCAAAATGATCATGGGATCAATAGTCTAAAAAGAGTGATCAATAAGTAAATTTTAGTTGGATTATATATAATAGTAATTAAAACATTTTAAAGTACCTAGGACCTTCTCTATCTTTATGGGAAAGAAATCCTCACTCACCACAAATGTGACTGGCAATGTTTATGTACTAGTAATACGGGAAGATCTAGGAAATGCTGCTAAAATATCACCAGTACTAGTGGCCTCTACATCCCCAGGTACATGTCCTGACGCATGTTCTGGCATGTGTTCGCTGCCAGAGGGTGCACTAACAGATGCCTGCATGGTATGTGCTGCCAACATTTCAGACGACAATATAGGTAGGGATGATGGGGTCAGATGATGTGATGTATGCATAGGAAGATCAGGATGGACACTTGTACCAACCCCTACTCCTCGGGCAGCACTTGCAGTACCCTGATCATGGCCAGGAGCATCACGAGGATGCAAAAAATCCTGTAAAAACAACACATATTTTAGTTCATGACATAAAAGAGTACAAAATATAAAACCATGAATGAACTTATGTTATAATTAAAGACCTCATGATAGCTTACTTGCAAGTTTTGTGATCTCTCAGTCAATATTTTAACCCTCTCTCTTATCTCATTTATTTGAGGCACTATGAATAATAACTTAAGGATTTCTTCATTGCATTTTTTTTGGGTCTTCCTTATCATATCGAGAGGGTTTGTTGAATAAGCGATGTCATCATCACATAATATTGACTACACCTCCCTATGGATGCTCTCGTCTACTACTAGTGCCTTTCCCCGATCAGTCGACTGCAACAAGAATATTAAAAACATTATCAAAATTAACCCAATAAACTTATCAAAACAACATAATAATAAAAAATTTTGCTCGTATCTAATTTGTACAATTACAATGAGGTAAACCTGTCAGGTAGAAGCGCCTGAAGATAAATCACAATCTATGCTCTGGGTTGGAGCCTTCTCCATATGATCAATGTCTCGCTGTGACAAAAATTAAATATAAAAAAAATTACCAAAATGAAACCAATAGACTTACGAAAAAAAAACATAAGAATAAAATGGTATATTGGAGTCATTAATTGGAGGTTGGGTAAAATGGTACATAATATGTACCACCCCCATAGTAACTGTGTTTGTAACTAAGTGATTCAAATTTTAATCGATTAGCAACTCTTCCCTTGTAGTTATTGATTTTATCGCACATACGAATACATGGTTTCCCTCGCGTGCCTCGAATATGCAATTGGGTTGCTTATTTGTTGACCTAGGTCATGTACTATTTATAAACCCTGCAATATTCCCTGATGCTTTTTGCCTTCCTTCAATGTACATAGCCACTCCTTCATTATGATCCTTATCTTTTAGCTGTATATAATTTGCTGTTAGTGCATACCTACGCATACTTCATGTATATCGAACCAGTTGCATCCAATCTTTGTAACTATAATAGGGTCTGACATACTCCATCAATTTAGTAAATTTTTCATAACAAACCTTTATGTCATCCATGCAAAATAGGCCCAAACCATGTAATGACGATGGTGCTATGCGATATATCCTCTCATTGACACAAAAATCAGTGTTTATTGGAGGAAGTTCTTTGGGTACCCATTGTTTCCGTAGATGTTTGTACCTCAAGGGCACCTCAATGTCGCCTATGCTCTCATCATCATAAGAACATGACCCCCCTTTAGCAAGAAAAAATTCTATGTGTTTACAGAATTTTCTTCTAATCTTTTGACCTCTAGTTGATCTCTCTCTTTTAGACATATTACATGTCTCACTTTCCTCTTCTCTTCCTGAATTTCCCTCACTCGAGGAAGACAGATCTGAAAAATACCTATTTGGTGGTACCTGCACTCATAAGGATGTTGGATGAAGTTCTTTCATGGTGATGTGATCCTAAGGTGACATTATGATTAATCTATCATTTCATCGCTAGAATTTCACAGTTATAAGGTAATCAAGTCTTGATAGATTGCAAGTTATTGTTACTACGTCCAAATGTGTCCATCACAAATCAAATCTACTTAACGTTTTAACTCCCAAACTTTGTAACAAGTGTTAAATGTGACTATGGTCCACCAGTTACACAACCAAGGCCTCAAATGTATTCTCTAATTGTAATAAAAGGACTTTTTCTCTTCATTCAAGTAAATAAACTTGAAGGGAAACACCACCAAGTGGTTTATTGGACACCTACATGACTAAAAATAGCAGAAAATTTACATTTAATCTCCATATGTTTAAGTGGTTAATAGGGAGGGAGTGTGTACTAGGCCTGGTTAAGTCATCATAAGTTTATGCTTTGGCAATAAAATTTTTTAAGTCATCTTAAATCTTCCTATGTCTAATTGCTAGGAGACTTTTTGTGTTTTAAGGTAGGATGATTGATGAAAGAGCCCAAAGAGCCTTTCTCCATGGTATCAGGTACACATAGCAGCGGTCTTCTATAATACGGTTGGACATGATTTAAAGAACTTAGCTAGAATTATTCATTTAACCTAAGGTTTTCTCATAATGCCATCATTGGAAAAGTATGATCAAATTCTTCTATTATGAAGAATTGGTCTATGTACCTCTAGTAATCACTATAAATGTTTGTAAGGATAAAATGACTAATTGCATCAAGCAGGAGAGAATCAACTTTGAGTTCTTCAAAGATTATATTCCTCTATTCATAATTTTTAGGGTTGTGTGTGGAGGAGGTTATCACTACCAAGAAGGGAGGAGACCTTTCCTTGTATTCTTTTATAATTTTCATTATTATTATTTATTTTACACTTACATTTACAAATACACATACATATGCATTTACTGTTTTCATTTATTTCTCATGTACTTTAATAGTTTGATCAATTTCATATTATGTGTTGAAGATTTTAGAATTTTGAACAATTACATTAATTTATGGATATGTTGTATCTATAACACTACAAAACCATATGCTCCTTGCATTTACACTTGCATTTAGAAATACACATTTATATACATAGGTATAGATTTCTTTAATGATATGTTGCATTTATTGTTCTAGGAGAGCATCTAGTAATTGCATTTACATTTACATTTAAAAATACATATACATACATACATACATACATACATACATATATGTGTGTGTGTGTATGTATATCATTTATATTCAGTGTTCAGAAACAACCCTTTAGGTCTGTACATGGATAAAAATTCATAAAATCAGATCTCCTATACATGTTTTGTTGAAACCTAGGCTTGAACCTCTCATTTCACATGCTTTTCTTCACAAAACTATTGAGGACAGTAGCTATACCTTCTTTATTTCTCATCCTACAATTACAACAGTATCCATGGGGCCTCTTACACAAGCTACAATAATCACAAAAAGTGTAAGAGCCCCTTTAAAAATAGGGTAACTCAGATTATGATTTGTTGGTGAGTTGTATGGACAAAATCATTAGCACCAGCTCATTCTTGGAGTCTTTTGAAAGAGAAGTGAATCAGGTGGAAGTTAAGTACAAACCTTATAGTGTCAACGTGAATGAGATGATCAATTTTGATTGGCCAACTGATGAAGAGTACCAGAAATGGGTAAATGTATATTTAACTGAGGAAGAGTGAAAAGGAGTAGGCTGCTAACAGTTGACAAATCAGCTATTGCAGTTACAACATATTCCAGTTTTGTTTTTTGGTGATAGTCTAGGCACAAAATTATTGAATTTTTTTGTTGTTGCATCAACCATTCTCAATGGGCACAATGAACAAGAAGATTCTCTAGGGAGATTGTTGTTGTAACAAATTTTTGGAATATCACAAGGCGGTCCAATTGATTGGTGACACATGTGCTTTTTGGGCCAATGCTTGTTTGGTCATTTTTCTATAAGAAGGATTTCAAGGCCAGAAGTACAGGTTAGCAAGTTAGATATTTTTGGTCAAGTCTAGATGAAGTTGTAGAGCAAATTGTAAAGTCTGATGGTTTTAGGGAAAATGCAATTTAGGTTTTGAGTCATTCTATAGTAGGTTTTGAGTCATTTTGTAGTAGGTTTTGAATTTATGGGGATTTGATGTTTTATGACAGTACTGACATTTGAATTGATATGATTAATTCAAACTCATGTCTCTCCATTGTACTAGCATATCTAAATTTTGAATAAAATGATCAAGGGTTGTTTCGTTCATCTCACTGTTGTGGTGTGTATGATTCATGTTTTAGCTTTAATTCAAGGAATTAATTAAAATGCTTGAATGGGATTGTAGGTGGATATGTTTTGTATAAGGATTTGATAAATAGTATTGGGTTAGAATACATATTGATGAGATTGTAAAGCAATGTTATCAAGGATCTTATATGTTATGTGTTAAATCTTTCATAAACCCTTAGATGCTTATAAATTTGACTCCTCTAATGGATATATCGCACTGATCTAAGTTGTACTTATTCGTATGGTTCAGTATTTGTTTTCCTTTACCTAAAGCTTTCTACAAATTTCAAATCAATGATTATCTTATACTGTGAAATTTTGTTGTAGTTATCTCATGCTCCAAATAGTTGATATTATTGATAAACAACCAATTCTATTCGGTATTATCCTATTATGTTGAGCTATTAAATGAGATTACCTGTTGTTGTTAATGTTGTTTATGATGATGGTGCAGAGGTTGTAAACGCATTAAGGGATCACCCTCCTGGGTCTTGTAGAGCCCAAAGTGTAGGAGGTCTTTCAAATCCTCATTAGTTGGTCCAAGTCCTTTGAGCTGCCCTTTATTGGAATTGGAAATTCCATAGGTAGATTAGAAGATCAACCTGCTTACCGTAAAAACAACCAACACCTTGCATATGTTTGTGGTGGAGGTATTAAAGAAGAATTGTATGCCTCTATTTCCATTCATTAGATCTACCTTAGCCTAGCATATACTTGGGATAAATCTACAATTTCTTTAGACTCATGCGATGAAGGCTGTGTGATGAAATCCTAGACCTCAACCAAGATGTGGGTAGATTATGGGAGTTTTGCCAAGACCTAAGCTGGTCGATAAATATGTGAAAGACTAAGCTATTTTATTTTTTTTGTCTTATCTTATACCATTTTACGAGAATGGGGTGCCAATGTACGAGAAGATCTTTGGAAACTAGGCATGAAAATTGAAGGTTAAAGAGAATGGGGCTGCCAAACTTACAGTACTCATTGCCCCTTGGTCATCGATTTTCCCTGAGTGCCCTCAACCTCATCCTCGGCACTGGTATTGACCTTGTTTTCACTCCTCCAAACTCTTCCTCGGCGCTAATATTGACCTTGTTTTCACTCCTCCAAACTCTTCGTCGGCGCTGGTATTGACCTTTTTTTAACTCCAAACTCTTCCTCGGCTCTGGTATTGACCTTGTTTTCACTCCTCCAAACACTTACTCGGCGCTGATATTGACCTTGTTTTCACTCCTCCAAACTCTTCATCGGCGCTGGTATTGACCTTGTTCTAACTCCAAACTCTTCCTCGGCACTGGCATTGACCTTGTTTTCACTACTCCAAACTCTTCCTTGGCATTGGTATTGACCTTTCACTTCTCCAATTTGACAAGCTACAACCTAGTTTCGTTAGGTTTTACAGTATGTTAATTAAGTTGAAAATTTTGGCGCCATTTAGCTAGGTTTTAATATTCTACAATATAGTTAAGTATATATTAGCTATATTTTGCATAATAAATAATATAATTATTCAACTTATTATAATTATATATTATATTCTTTAACAAAATTATTAAATACGTATAAAATTATTATAATTAATAATTAATAATAAGTATATTTTTATATAATACAAAATATAATTAATATAATATATATTTAATATAATAGTAATATATATTAATATGAGAGAGAGAAACTAAATTTTGATTGGTTGTTTCATGTCAACAATCCAAGGATGGCATGTGGCCTTGGGGAGTTATGCTCAAGGTAGCATGCCATTTGATTAAAGATATGATAATTTCCTTAAGACCTCTTCAATGTAAAATCTACTGCACACTTCTATGAGACAAAGATAAATATAGGGAAGAAAATATAGGAGAGAGAGGGAGATAATGACAAACATACAAATAGAAAGGGAGACAAATAGATAGAGAGAAGTAGAGAGATAAAGAGATAAGGATGAATAGATAGAGATATAGGGAAGCTGATTGATATATCTCTCCCTGTCGCTCTCTATATCTCTATATCTCCCACTATCTATGTCACTTCCTCTTCCCC